>BHEV01007093.1:0-13280 GCA_004319985.1 Emydocephalus ijimae | reverse complement strand
GCTGGGACTCAGGAGGCAGAGAATAGATGGGGGCGGGGCCAGTCAGAGGTGGTATTTTCTGGTTCTCTGAACTACTCAAAAAACTACCAGTTCTCCAGAACTGGTCAGAACCTTCTGAATACCACCTCTGCAACTATCCCAATTTAAGAGGTTGACTGGAATGCATTTGGGTGAAACTGAACATTAATTACTGGGTTTCCTATAAAAGAACATGGAAGCAGAAATCTGGAGAGGAAATGGTGGGGTTTCTTTTCTGCGGTAGAAGGATTTCAAATTTTGATACTAGAGAAACTGGAGAAGCTTAACAAAGAACAAAGAGGCATGAAAGATCCTACTGTAAATGAGAAGAAGGGAAAGGCTGTTGATCTTTGCTGCCCCTCCTATTGGTACAAAGCATTTTAGAAACAGGTGAATTTGCAATTCTCCTTTTATTTTAAATCTGATTACCTATTGAAAGGAACATGTCTGTGCGGAAACCAAGAAAATGCTAGTTGTTGATCCTGGCCACTGTAGTCTAATATGTACTCAATGCAATAATTTAGTAAAGCTGAAAAGACTTCTCAAAAAACAACAACTGAATGAAAAACTGCTGGTGATCTTCTACCACTGCACCATAGAGAGTATTTTAACTTACTGCACCTCTGTATGGTTTGCCAATTGCACAGTGGCAGATAGCAAAGCACTCCAGAGGGTTAACGTCATTGCCCAGAGGATCATTGGCTGCCCTCTCCCCTCTTTGGAAGAGCTTTATAGCTCCCGCTGCCATAAGAAAGTTCAAAACATTCTCAAAGATCCATCTCATCCTGGGAACCCTTTTTTTGAACTATTACCATCTGGCAGACAGCACAGAATAATAAAAACAAGGACAAATAGGGTGAAAAACAGTTTCTATCCCAGGGCAGGAGCTCTTTTGAATTCTGCTGTATAGTGCAGTGTTGGTGTGGTGTTGGGGTTTTCGGTTCAATGTGTGGAGGGTGAAGGGTGTGTGTTTGTGTTTATTTTCATGGTCATGGTCATGATGTGCACTGAAGTTGGTGTTTGATTTTGTTGTACAAGGTGCAGTGACACTAAAGTAAAGTAAAGTAAAGTAAAGCTTGTCTTTCAAAAATCAAATTTAGGGATTTTGCCTATCTGCTTTCTAATTTAATTTTTCAAAATCATCAACTTTTTCAACCTACTCTGTATTCCCTCCCTTCCTCCCTCCCTCTCTCTCTCTGTAAAATAGCACTTGATACATTCTTGGTACTTTTTCATTCAATAGTCAGGAAACTCATCTAGCAGCATAATGTTGTAGCAACCTGTGAATTAATTCCTAAAAGAATTAATTCCTAATTTAAAAATGGAATGTGCTAGGAATGCGAACAGACCACAAAGTATCTGATAAAGTCTTCCAGGTCTTGTATTTATTCAGACTTCATACTTTTCATATTTTTCTACCCATCAGTAAAAATCTGGCTTCTCTCTTTTACAAGTTTCATCTCAAATCTCACTTGGCTTAGGTTCATTTTATTGTGCTATTCCCATGTTATTTTGTGGCTCAGCCTTAACAATGTGGCATTGGGGGAGATGATTTTAGGGAACAAAATGTTCAGCTCAGCTAGATGATTCATGCAAGCAGAATATTTAACCAAGGCACATAAAGGTGACAAGAGAAACAATTATTCCATTACTATGCATAAGGTAGCACAAGCTGCCTACTGGATTCATTAATTTATTAAGGTGTTGTTGATTGATTCTGTCAGGCATTGTACCTGGTGCTCCAAATCATTAGATTTTGTTTCTTCTTTTGGTAATGATAAACATGCATATTTTGCACTCACATAGCTGTGATGAGCAACTGTTACTATGCAAACCTGAATGAGTCAGCCTTATATCACAGCTTAATTTCTCAGTGTACCATTTACCACCCAGTAGTTCTGTAACACTTCTGAATTATAAAATGTCATTCTAGCCTTCTAAAGCACTGGAGAGGAAAATTTTTCCTTGGGTTGTTAAAAACAAACAAACCACGGACCATCATGTACCATTAACATTCTGCCATATTTAAAGATGAGAGTAACCTGGGAATAGGGTAACATGCATAAGAACATTGCTCGGTACCTTATGATTCTTCACTCTTGATGAATATATTTTTTCTTTTATATATTCTGAGAGTATTTGCAACAAGACAAATTCCTTGTGTGTCCAACCACACTTGGCCAATAAAGAATCCTATAGTTCTATTCTATATGAAAAGCATATACTGAACATGCAAACTAAATTTCAAATGTGCTTTTTCACATTTTCAAATTTAGTAATTCTTTTCATGTCAACCAAGGTTTATAGATTCCATATTTGTCCCAATTATTTCAGAAATGCTGTACTATTATTGTTGCTGTTATCATTATTTCTTCTCAGATTTCAAAGCTGTCCAAAGAGTTCTCATTCATTCTCAGAAAAGACTCCAAAGTAAGTAGGCTGAAAATAGTAGAGAGAGCTCTCGATTTACAGTATGACCACAAATGAGCCCAACATTTATGTTACTAAGCAAGATAGTTGTTAATTTTGCCCCATTTTACAACCTTTCTTGCCTTAATTGTTAATAACACAGTTCTTAAGTAAATCTGGCTTCTCCCTTTGCTGCAGAAGGTCTCAAAAAGTGATCACATGACACCAGGACATTGCAAACATCACAAATGCATGACAGCTGCCAAGTATCTGAATTTTGATTGACCATGGGGATGTTGCAACATCATAAATGTGAAAAACAACCATAAGCCACTTTTTTCAATGCTGTTGTAAATTCAAACAATCATTAAATAAATGGTTGTAAACAGAGTTTTACTTGTAATTTAATCATGATATTCATGGGTGAAAAGAGCTCTGATCTTTACCTTTTATAACTTAAGCCTAACATTATAAATTTCTGTCTAATATTAACATTTGTCATCTCATATCAATAAAATGTGTGCATGGAATAATTTTAAGGTGTGGTTGACTGAAAAGAATTAATGATTCCAGATTAAGCCAATGGAAATGTCAGAAATTATTCATTTTAGTGCAATATTACTCATACCAAATTTCCATGGTTTGTTTCATTTTGGCTTTATATGTTCTCTGAACTCAACCATTGCGATTTGGCCATCATGGAGTGTCCCTTAGTACAACATGTGAAGTCTGTCATTTAGGGAGATACTGTTAGCCGGTCTTTGGGATGTTTGTATTCCTGAGATATAAACCAACAAACATTGAGGTATGCAGTCATTTATTTCTACAAGTAACACATATCCCATCCGGCGATAACAGCTTGAATTCCAATCTAGGTTAGCGCTGGGAGAATTTGCCTTCCAGCTATCTTTATAGCATTACCCCACCCGTCTAATCACAGCTACCTCCTGCAGACCACCCTATTCTAATCACCCATGTATTCAACATTTCCTAATATGGCTAATTAGTAACTTAGTCTGTATTCCCGTACCATAGCCTAGTACCCTCCCTATCACCGATCCCCTCTACTTCTATGAACACCCCATAACACCCGATGTATAAATTTATGAACCCAATGTATAGGTCCTCACTAAAGTTTCATATATCGGAGCACCACAGCCACACCATGGGAATTCCCATTCAGTCTTCCACTCCCGGGTAGTAGTGTGAGGCAGCATCATAGGGAATCCCCGTTCAGGCATCTGCTTCCCGCTGAACGGAACCGGCATTGCTTGTTGGAGGGATCCACGATTAGCATCTTTAATTACTGGCAGGCATAGTTGAATATGGAGCCAGGCAGGCTGTCCCCTCTACCACAGGACTACCTGGAGAAGAGAGACAGATTGGTGAGAATACAATATTATTACTGTCCCCTGCCTTCATAGGATATTTCCAGTGAAATCAGCTGCAGAACCAAGGGCCATTCACATTGGTATGAACCACCCATGAGGCCTCCACAAGGAGATATCCTTTCTATAATGCAAAATATTGCAACACATCCTTATGCTTCCAGGAGTCCAGAATGTCAGCAACCTCATAATGATCATCTCGTACTGGCCCAGGTGGTGCAATTCAGTTATCTGGTTGTTCTTTATTATCAGGTTTGATCAAACTAACATGAAAAACGGGATGCACCCATTTATATTGTGAAGGTAATTTTACCTGACAGGATTAATCACTTTCAATATCAGAAATGGGCCGATATACTTTGGACTGAGTTTTTTACAGGGTAGTCCCATGTTTAAATATTTGGTAGACAGGTACACAAGATCCCTCCCTTAAAGGATTTAGTTTCTGCTCTCTTTTTTTCCACCTGTTTCTTGTATGCCAGAAGTCTTGTAAGGATTTTTGTACTGTGTTCCATGTCTCTTTTATTTTTTCTGACCATTTAGTCATAGTTGTGGGTTCCAGACTGTCATGTGGCTATTCTGGAATTGGGATAAATTCCATTCTGTTTACTATTCTGAATGGGGTCTGTCCGGTACTACTATGGGTGGTGTTGTTATACACCACCTCAGCAAATGGCAGTAATTCAGGCCAACGATTTTGCTGATAGGACACATAGCAATGCAAATACCTCTCAATTGCTACATTAGTCATTCAGCAGCTCTGTTTGTGCTTGGGTGGTAAGCAGTACTTAAACCTTGGGACGAACCTATCAGTCGGATGAACTCCCGCCAAAACTGAGCAGTGAACTGCACTCCTCGATCTGATACGATCCTTCTCAGTGCCCCGTGTAATCAATATATGTGTTTCAAGAAAAGGATAGCTAACTTCTGGCAGACGGAAGTCTGGCACATGGTATAAAGTGCACCTGTTTTGTGAAAAGATCAATGACTGTCCATATCACTGTACATCCATGGCTATTGGGTAGCTCCACTATAAAGTCCATGGCTATATCTTGCCATGGTCTATTAGGGTTTGACATTGTCTGTAATAAACCTAAGGGCTTTCCAGGGCAGGATTTTGTAGTCACACATATTGTACCCTTTCACATTTCGTTCAATGTTTGACCTCATTAACGGCCATCAGAATTGGTGTTTGGTGAGGTGGAGTGTTTTAAAAAACCATAGTGCCCAGCCTGTTTAACATCGTGGCATCTTTGAAGCACCCTTTCTCTTAACATTGCTGGTATGTAGAGTTTTGTTCCTCTCCAAACCACTTCATTCCTGATATCACACTGAGTTTGATTGGTTGCCTCGATTGAGTGGGCCTCTGTGCTATCCAGCATCCAAATCACTTCTTACTTTTAAATGGCGTAGTCCAGAATCCAACTCGATTACTGCGGCATACCAGTCTTGCAATCGAGCAGGCAAGCCTCGATACAAACAAGCTTGACTTAATTCCCTGTCCAACCCTTCCTGTTCAGGCATCCACTTCCCGCTAAACAGGACCGGCGTCACTTGTTGGAGGGATTCATGATTAGTGTCTTTAATTACAGGCAGGCACAGTTGAATATGAAACCCGGCAGATACATGAACCCACCACTGAGTAGCACCAGTCATTTATGAGTCCTTTCAGCTCTATCTGGAGATGCTGGGAATTGAACCTGGGACCATCTGCATTGAAAATATGTGATCTGCTATTGAGCTACAATCTTCTTCTGGTATGCATAGGATACACCTTCTTGTATGCCTGTGGCATAGTGCAGATGTAAAATCTCTTAGAGTGACTTGTCATCATGGCGCATTTGAAGATTATGGTAATCATGGAGAAAGAGCTTTCATGAAAGGCCTTTTGTGCTGATTCGGTAACTGGGTTTCTGATTGAATGTATTGTTCTTCCAGTATATATACACCAGGAATCTCCAAAATTAAATCTTCACTTTATTTACCTGTTTAAAACATTTATATAATTGCCCACCTTATATTAAACTCGGGCAGCTTCCATACATTTTGTACTGAGATTATTTGACAGGGATTCATTTGTGGAAGTAGGTGTAAAGGAAGTCAGAAGCTTTCTCAAGCATTAGTATATTGGATTCATTTACTCATGACTTTCCTGTAATGTCTACAGACTGAATTTATTTATACAGACTTATTTTATTTTAAATTTTTTAGCCTTCTGAGGATTAATATTTAAAATGTGATTATCGTGACAAAAAATAAAGCTAAAACAGTTTGTGTTACCTGTTGTCACTAGAAAATCACCTATACGGACTCTGCTTTGGGAATATAGCATCCCCACTGGGAAATGTTGATCTGTTCATATGATACACTTTCCCTTGATGTCCCTTTTGGAGGTTTCCATGGTTCACTAAACTATAAATTAACGGACTAAATTTGCCCAAGATTCTAGGGTAAAATGTGGCTCGTTAATTAATGCATCATATGAACAATCTTTGAATTCCATAGCAAATGTAAAGTCTCGATCTTTCCCTTAAAAAGGTAAAAGAAAAAGAAAAACATGGAGTTTGGCAAAGTACTTCAGGAGAACAAGGGAGACATGTCTCTCCTGCCAGATCTGATGGGACAGGTAGTGTACATGTAAGCAGAGAGAGAGAGTTCTTCAAATAAATGAAATAATTCCCCAGTACCACAGTTGGGAACTATGAAAATAATTCCACATGTTCAATCAATAGGTAAAGAGGAAAATAAGGATCTTTTTAATCTCATCTTATTGTCAAGAATTAACTGAACCAAATTTTATTTTTCTGTCATTGGATTCCCATCATACATCACTCTGCAAAAAAAGCAATAGAGAAACATGATGCCTTAAACATTTATCATAAATATTCAAAAATGAAGCTATTAGTCCATAAGTCTGCAGTTGAGCAAAGTATCACTTTGTTCATCTAACTAACATTTGATTCATTCTTCCTTCAGATTCTGTTTTAAAATTCACGTATTCAAAGTTGCATCTGAAATAATCTCCTTAAACTAAATTCTATATATCCGAAAAAATGGCATATTTGTCTAATTATATTTACAGTCTACTCTCTTCTACTTTTAATCTATTTTCAGAACATAAACACTTTGGATCAGAAATCTCTCAGATCTCTGTCTTGCCAAATGCCAGTAGCGCAGGTGATAAAACTTCCTGCCAAGACTAAAAACAAGCCTTTTTATTGAAGCTCATGATTACCTTGTGTTTTTTTCTGCTTTGTATCAGTTATTTCTGCAGTGTCCCCTTTTTCTCATCAAAATAGGAATTATTCCACCAGTGAAACAAAAAAACAAATAGTTGCATGGTAGTATAGGTAGTCCTCAACTTATAACAGTTCATTTAGTGACCGTTCAAATTTACGATACTGAAAAAAGTGACATGATGATTTTTTCAGATTTACAACCGTTCCAGCATCCCCATGATTGAAATTCAGCTGTTTGATGATTGACTCATATTTATGACGGTTTCAATGTCTTTGGGTCACATGATCCCACTTTCCAACCTTCTGACAGGTAAAGTCAATGGGGAAGCCAGATTCACTTAATAACCGTGTTACTAATTTAACAACTGTAGTGATTCCCTTAACAACTGTGGCAAAAAAAAGTCATAAAATGGGGCAAAAAGCACTTAACAACTGTTCTGTTTAGCAACAGAAATTTTGGCCTCAGTTGTGGTCATAAGTCAAGGACTACCTGTCATGCATGATAGTAATATAACTTGTCACATGTGGAGTGTAAGTTTGCTCTAGAAATGATTAGATGTTCCATAAATGTATCTTTTAAAAAATCATTACCTCTAAAGTTGAACACTAGGTGTCACATTTAGATAACCAGTTAACACAATGAACTTACCTAGGGTTATTCAGGAAGACATCTTGATAAACATTTACCAGACAAGGAGTCACATAACTATTCGTTCCTGTTGCCTGCATATATTTATTTACAGATTTTGAGTTTCTGATGGATAATATCTACTCTGCCTAAATTAGTGACTGACAAAGTTCAACCTGTTACAGAGAAATGTTGTAATATTTAGGGATTTCCCCCATAAAAATCAAATGAGCATTTTTTGGGGGAGATGCCAATAGAGGCATATAAAGTAATGTATGAACTTGAAAAATCAGATATGGAAAAAACATTTTCATAACACCAGAACCCAATGTCATTCATCTGATTGGCAGGGGATTTCAGAACAGATAAAAAGGAAGTACTTCATATGCTTAACTTGTGAAATGTACTACCACCACCAGATGGCCATCTACTGGGACACATTTTCAATGAGCAAATTCATTAGGAATAAAACTATCAGTCATTATTATTATTATTAATTATTGTGGCCACATGTTACTCTCAGTATCATAGACTTTATGTTCCTCAATACCGAGTATTGAAAAAAGAAGCTGCCACATTCCTATATTTGTCTGCTACTTAAGGGCAATCAAAATGATCCCATAGTCATTTTTATCTTAAACTGGCTTTAATAAGCCAGTATTATATACAATAATGCATCTTATTGTGATTCTACTAAGTGCTTGCTAAATTTAAAGTCAATAGATGGCACTCTGTCCTTGAACTAGTAAGCTGTGACCTTATTAGCATTGTCTTCTTATATGAGAATTATTCTTTTTATAAGAAATGCTGAAGACATTTTTTGGTTTGGATGTATCACTTCTTATTGCGGCTAGTCTATGTCAGAGTATATTCAGGAACTGGAATAGAGCTTGGTAACAAGGTCAGCCAATGAATAGGCATAGCAACTAAGCCAGCCAATGAGGAATGTTTTGGAAACTGAAACTAGAATTAGCCTAGGCTGGAAACTGAAACTAAAAGTAGCCTAGCCGTGACTATGTTAAGCTCTGCAGCTCTGAAGCTATGTTAAGCTCTGAGTCTGTCTGTTGAAAATGAAACTGCTTCTCTCCTCTGCTTGCCTGCTGAACTAAAGTGAAACTGGTGTGTTTCTGAACTGCTGAAGTTACTGCTGAAACTCTGCACTTGTAACATGTCTACTTCTGTTTGAGTTTGCTCCATGTTGGAGAAATCTACAACTGGATTGTAATATCTACTTATTATGTTTATAAAGATGTTAAATGAAGCATCAGCCATCTGTGTTTATTTTTCTGCCGCTTAATTAATGCTGCAAAACTCTGAATAGTGTAGAATACAAAGCAGAAGGGAACTACTTTTAAATCAGATGTGGTTTTTTTGCCAGTGAATTATTTAACTGAATTGCAAATTGAGTAAATGTAAAACGAAGCCCATACTTTTTAAGGTTAACTCTCTGGGTAAGTTTGGAATCTTATAAACCCTTCTCTGAGACAAATCCTCTGAACATAACAGAATTTACTTCTGAGTAGACTGAGGTAGACTTGGCCAATACATCTGAATCTTCTAGCCTAAGAATTCACATTCAGCTTCCTTGAACTTATTTTTACTTTCAGATTCAGCATGAGGGTCACTTTTTTAGTTCTGTCCATCTAAAGCCCAATTGTGAAGTACAAAATATATCAACATAATTTATTAACCCCACAACTGAGCAATCCTTTAGTGAAGACAGTGTGGGATTCAAATTTTTTTTTTACTACCAGTTCTGTGGGCGTGGCTTGATGGGTATGACATGGCTTGAGGGCATGGCTTGGTGGGTGTGGCAGGGGAAGGATACTATAAAATCCCCATTCCCTCCCCACCCCACTAACCTGCTTTCCAGTTACATTCTCCTGTGCAGGGCAACAAAAGAAGACCCAACCAATCAGCTGGGACTTGGGAGGCAGAGAATAGATGGGGGCGGGGCCAGTCAGGTGGTATTTGCCAGTTCTCCAGAACTGGTCAGAACCTGCTGAATAGCACCTCTGAAGTGCCATCAAGGAAACACATCACAGCCTGAACATTGTTGCTCTAAGGATGGAACAACTCTCTGACAACTAATTTACCTGTCACTGAAGATGTGCAGCATTTTCATAAGGTTTATTTATATAAGTATTCATTTTCCTACATGTCTCCAATACTTAAGGTGAAAAATATGAGCATCAGGGTGAACCCATTCAAGTGCAAAATGTCCTTTTAATTCTCTAGTGTATGAGTATCTTCATGCACATGTACCTTCAAAGCACTCTTGAATTCTAACAACTACCTGGACAACCCATGTAATTTTCTTGGAAAGATTATTAGAAGGAGTTAGCCCTTGGCTAACTGGGGCTGAGAGGCACAGAGCCAATCCACTGGGTTCATGTTTAAAGCATGACTAGAACTCACAGTCTCCTGGTTTCCAGTCTGTTTCCTTTAACCACTAAACTAGCCTGGATCACTTTCTCTCTCTCCAGCATTTAAAATTAGTAAGTACTTAAAGGATTATTTCCATGGAGGCCTTCAAATAGGTAGTTCTCCACTTACAATCTTTCTTTCAGTGGCCATTCAAAGTTACAGTGGTACTGAAAAAAAGAGACATGACCAGTTTTCACATAACTATTACAGCATCTACACATGGTCACGTGATCAAATTTGGGCACTTGGCAACTGGCATGAATAGGTAGTCCTCGACTTTTACTGATTGTTTGAAGTTTCAACATCACTGAAAAAAATAACTTAATGACCATTTTTCACAGTTACAACTATGGCAGCATCCTGTAATCACATCTTCAAAATTCAAAATATGCTTGGCAATTGGTGGTTCATATTCTGATGGTTACAAAGCCCCAGGGTCATATGATTACTTTTTGTGACCTACTGACAAGCAAAGTCAATGGGGAAGCCAGATTCACTCAGCAACCATGTTACTAACTGAACAACTGCAGCAATTCACTTAACAACTGTGGCAAGAAAGGTTGTAACATGGGGCAAAACTCACTTAACAAATCTCTCACTTAACAACAAATGTTGGGGTCAACAGTGGTCATAAGTTGAGGACTACTTATATTTATGACTGTTGCACTGTCCTGGAATCTTGTGACCATCATTTGTAACCTTCCCAACTGGCTTCTAACTAGCAAAACCAATGGGGAAAGACAGATTTACTTACTGACCACATGAGTCACTTAAAAACTGCAGTGATTCGCTTATCAATGGTGGCAATCAAAATTGAGTGGCTCAGCTCTAGTTCCTGCAATTACTTTTGTTTGAATGGTTAAAGAGCAGTTGGGATGTAAAAGTGCTGTGACAGTCATTAAAGAAGGCAAATTTAATAATATTTATTGAAGTTTTTAAAAAGACAGTAATAAAAGAAACGACAAATAAAATTCAGAAAAGAGAGAACAGAAATTCCAGGAAAAGGAGGAGGGGCGGAAGAGAAAGGAAGAAGCAGTGAAAAATAAGCCAGCAAATCATTAACATTTTCATTCCTGGTGTCCGCAAAAGTTCATAAACAGTTCTCAGAATTCTATAGAAACGTGTCTTATTTTGGCATTGGTCAAATAATCCAACATTGTACTTTTTCCTTTTGCTTCCAGGAATATTAATGTTTATTTCATTTAGATATTGTCGTAGGATTTGATCTCTCTTCACATTTTTTTTCCATCTCAGAAGCTTCTTCAAGGCTCTAACAAACTTCTTTTGTAAAACAAATAAGGAATCACTATCCAGGTCATTTTCTTGGCTTATCAGTTCTATTTCCACTTTAACTATCATCTCTGCCTCATAATCCACATTTTTTTCATATTCTAGTATTTATATTCTAAGCCTGGTCCAGTGGTGGGATTCAATTTTTTTTACTACCAGTTCTATGGGTGTGGCTTGATGGGCGTGGCAGGGGAAGGATACTGTAAAATCTCCATTCAGAGGTGGTATTTGCTGGTTCTCCAAGCTACTCAAAATTTCCGCTACTGGTTCTCCAGAACTGGTCAGAACTTGCTGAATACCACCTCTGTCCTGGTCCCATGCCATGTATAGCTTTAAAGATAAAAACGATTACTATTCAACAGTCTTGTAAAGAAACATGACAAAATCATGAGATTAAATATTCCTAAAGTTCTGGGATTAGATGACCAAACGGCACAGAGCAAAATCATGGCCAAAGGGGACATCGATCTTGCCGATGTCATCAAAGACACTACTGCAGCAGAAGCAACCAGGAAGTCGGCCGCCCGAATGCGCCACGCCAATGCACCACTCCGTCAACTCGCCAGCGATACCTCACCTCGCCTAGAGATGAACACAACAGCGACCCACCAGGAAGATCTCGAATCACCATCAGAAAGTAATGAGGAGGAGGTCAACCGGCTCCGGTCTGAATGCGACCAACACAACCAGCGGAATCGAAGACTACCGCACCAATGCACTGGTTGTGGGACAAACCACCCGCGATCAGACTGCAAATTCCTCGACGCGCTCTGCCATTCCTGTGGGAAAAGAGGCCACATCAGGAAGGTCTGTAGAAGCAAGCAAGGATCCAGCCCAATTCAGAGAGAAAACAACTACTGCCAGACCACAGGGAATCGTCCTGTGAGTCGGGAACACTTGAACCACCAATGGAACAACCACTCCTACAGAAATAAAACACTGGCCACTTCAACGAGACGGGAAGAGGCACACCAAACCATTACAATTGGTCACGCTTCATTGTTAGATGCAAAGAAGATCCGAGTGAGGGTCACCATCGAAAACCAACCTTGTGTGATGAAAGTCGACTCAGGATCGTCCCTCTCGATGGTTTCCTGGAAGACCCTTAAACAATTAATCCCTGCCGTCCAGCGTCAAGACCTCAGAGCCCAAAGAATTATACTCAAAGATTACCAGGGGAACCGAATTCAGGTCGTCGGCTCCAGCCAAGTCAAAGTATCATTCAAAAATCGTACTGCATTGTTACCACTGACCGTCATCGACTGCGACCGGCCTAGTTTGCTAGGCCTTCAATGGTTCACCCCACTCGGGATCGAGGTAGCCGGCATTCACCAAACCAGAAGCGACGACTGGGAGGAGGCCCTCGTCCAGGAATTCCAGGACATCTTTGCAGACAAACTAGGTGAGTACAAGGGGACCCCGATATCATTTAACCTTAACCCTGAAGTAGCCCCCATCCACCTTAAGCCTCGTCGGGTACCTTTTGCCCTAAACCAAAGATCGATGAGCAGCTCGATAGATTAATAGCCCAGGGTGTTTTAGAACCAACTGACCACGCCCGTTGGGAAACCCCAATCGTAATACCCATCAAACCGGATGGATCCTTAAGGATTTGTGGGGACTACCGGGCCACCCTTAATCACGCCCTTCAACAGAATGCTTACCCGGTGCCAGTGGTGCAACACTTTCTCCATTCCCTGGGGGGCGGAAAAGTCTTCGCTAAATTGGATTTAGCACAGGCGTACCAACAACTGCCTGTAGATAAAAAAACCGCGGAAGCACAGACGATCGTTACGCATGGAGGTGCCTTTAAATGCAACCGACTCCAATTCGGAGTGAGCGTAGTCCCAGGGATTTTTCAAAGTCTGATGGAGAGACTCT
>BHEV01007092.1:0-16394 GCA_004319985.1 Emydocephalus ijimae | reverse complement strand
CAGAAGTGCAGGGCCAGAACCCTGCACTTAACTCCAAGCTCCAAATAACTTTATTACATTCTATGCATTCACAACAGAAAGATTTCAAGGCCAATATCCTGAAAACAGAAGATAAGTTAATATGGGTCATTTGGAAGGAAGCACAATATTTTGGATAAAATACCAATCTTTGCCGTCAGTTCGTTTAATTAGGTCTAGTGATTGGTTTGTATGTTCATTCAGGCATCTCTCAGTTTCTTATTTTTGCAAAACTTCCTACTTTGTGTCACCAAATTTATTTTAAAATTGGTAGTGATATTTCTAATATATCTTAATGCACATTTCTCTTGCTCTCCTGTACACCCAGATATGCAGACAGATAATTGTTTTGATCTATAGAGATTTTCCAATTTCCCCAGATATAATGCATTTTTGTATCCCTCCCTTAAACATACATATGTTTCTGCAGACTTTCTTCCTAATATTCATTTTTTTTAATTTTTGTTTTGAAAAATAATGAAGAACATTGTAGTGATGGAATAAAAGTGACTTTTCAATGATAACTGTTAGTTCATGCATTGGATTCATAATAAAAATCACTTAGGGTTTTTTTTGCCAAAAATAAACACCGCCCCCCATCTTTATTTCTATTTCCATCAGCTATATATAACAGCCAAACTGTTAATTCACATTATCATGTTGAAAGGTGTCAAAATGCCTTTCTTTCGAGAATTCGATTTTCCCGCTGGGAGAGCTCCAGCGCAAGGATACGGACAACTGCTTGAAAGCTGGATCTTTTTATTTTTCAGGAAGGCAGAGAACAGCGAGAAGTCTGCGTTCCTGGGCTAGCTGGCTTCTTATGGTAAGTCCCTGGTTTTTTTATACCCTTTTCTCCCTTTGTAAGTTGATTTTGTGTGAGTGTCTGTATTTGTGCCTAATGTTTCAAATACTGTTTGAGTTTGTCTTTATTCCCGCCGGAGGGCAAACTCCGCGGGGTAGCCAGATTGTATTATTGGTTTTCTGTAATCTCTTTTAGCTTTAAGATAGTTTTTCATATTTGTTCTGTGGCAATCTCCTGTCTGTCCCTTTTGTAATTTATATTTTGTGTCTTTTGTCTGTTTGTTTTGCTTATTTGGTATGTCCTGTATTTGTAAGGGTTTTCTTAATTATCTTTTGTTTCCTTTTCCTATTTGTCTAGTTTTCTTAATTACTTCGGCTTTTGTCTATAGGGATTCTTTAATACTTTTGATTTGATTCCTTTTCCTATGTAGGTTTGTTTTCTGGCTGACCTGATGTTCCCCTTGGGCTTTTCCTGTTTTTTGTGACACTGCTGCCTTCGTGAAGTTCCCTTTCCACAATCACATGCCAAACTTCTATTGCCATACTTCTAGCACCATATTAATGAAATAATAGAAAGAAGTGCCAACCACAAATGGATTGTTCTTCTACTATACTGTAATCATATATCAAAGTTTAGCAGTGATGTTTTTGATCATACAACACTTTCCTATCAACTGTCTTTTTCTCTGGTCACCTTGTGCAATAAATACAAGTTGACATTATGTTATAGCCAATATGAGAGAACTTTAAGATTGGTTATTTACAATCAGAAAGCAAAGGTAATAAAGAAGACTATAGCAGTAGGTCTAAACAGTAACCAGAACAATCCAGTTTGCAAATCGTAGTATAGAATTACGATGTTAAATTTGCCAATCTGCACTGACGCCTCATTTTTTTAATCACATGCTAATAACTATAGTGCTTTTCAAACATAATATTTATTAACAGATGTAACATTTCAGCTTCATGTTTAGTATTTACATTATAAAAAATACAGAAAGAAAAGCACATTGTCTTTATTACTCTAAAACATATTCTTCCTTCCTTCCATTTTAAATGAAAGTGAGTGCAGCTATGAATTTATAACAGAAAGATTGGAGGGAAGCAACTTTTGGATGGTTCAGGAACTATAGAATGACAGATTGGCCAGCTTGATCATAATACAACACAATTATAATTATATTTAAACCCATTGCAAACCATGAACTTAAGGATTTATAAATCTGCATTGGATGGTGGCCTTGATCTGTGGAAAAATCTCTCCTAAATGTATTATTAAATAATGCAATTGCAAATATAGGCTTGTTTAATAAGTCCTTGGTGGTCTTGAACAATGCTGCATTGTTACAGTACAATTGAAAGAATGTGGGTTCAATTGAAGGAGAGCTGGCTCACAAGGTATTGTTCAAACACACACATTTATTGTCTAAGTCAGGTCCCTTCTTCTCTGGTTGACTTATAACTGATTACTTTAGGCTTGGGGATCTGGAATAAGTAAGATAACATTTGAGAATCTGTTTAGGTAATGCACAAAACCTGGGCCCTGCAGTTTTTCTAGATTGTGATCACATTGGAAAATAAGCAGAATGTTTCATATATTCAAGTGAATTTGGCACATGTTACCAAGTAACAGGACAATAAAAAATACAAAAAGGACATGAAAATTATTTGGGGTGTGAGGCATAGAATTGAACTGCATAGTTAACAACTTAGATTTGAATTCATTCTCAAATCCTTAGTTCCATTAGATGTGCAGTAGGCAATAATGTCCACCAATTAAGTTCTTTTTCTGTTTGCCTCATCTAGTGTCTTTTCTGATTAATTTAAATGAATGAATGAATGAATGAATGAATGAATGTATTGGCCACCCATCTTTCAACAGGGTTACTCTAGGTGGCTAACAAAATTAAAATATAAAACTATACAACAATACAAATAAAATACTGTAAAAATACAAATACTCAACCCTAACTAAAAGAAGGGGAAGGAGGGAATAAGATGAGCAGGAAGGGAGGTGGGATTGTTATTAATTTATCAGGCACCCTCAATATAAATCCCTCTCCCATTGGAATTCCCAGCCAGATCTTTAAGTTCTTGCAGAGCCAGATCTTTAAGTTCTTGCAGAAGGTCAGGAGAGTTGGAGTTGGCCTCAGTCCATGGGGAAAGAAGTTCCAAAGGGCAGAGTAATGGCAGAGAAAACTCTTCTCCTGGTCCCCAGGATACCTGGGCCAATGAAGCATGCCTCCTCTGCTGGCACGGGTGTGGTGGGCCAATCCAAGTGGGATAAGATGGTCACTCAAATAGCCTGGACCCAAGCCATGAGGGGATTTAAAGGTGATGACCAATATTTTGAATTGCACCCAGAAAAACGGGCAGCCAGTCCAGCTCTTGGAGCAGTGGTGTTCCATGGGCCACCCTTGGGCCACCCAAAACTGACTGCGCTACTCCACTCCGCAACAGCTGTAGCTTCCTAATACTCTTCAAGGGTAACCCCATGTAGAACAATGACACAAAGGACATTAGAATTGGTTGTACATTATACCACTGATTTTTTTAATGCAAACTTCTAGAACTAACACCAATGAATTTGTGTGTGTGTGAAACTATGGTGTATGTATACATACATACATACATACATACATACATACATACATACCAACCCTTACACTGCTTTGAATGTGTAGTCGGACTTTACTTCTGGTGACTGTCTGGAGTAGGGTTCATATTTATGACTGTTGCAGTGTCCTGGGATCAGATGATCCCATTTTAAGACCTTTTAACAAGCAAAGTCAATGAAGAAGCCAGATTTATTTGACAACCATGTGACTAACTTAACAACTGCAACGATTATCTTAACAAAATGTGGCAAGAAAAGTCATAAAATGGCGCAAAACACACTTAATAAATGTCTTGCCTAACAACATAACATTTTAGACTTAATTGTGGTCATAAGTTGAGGACTACCTCTACACTAATGTTTTCATGTTTTTGGAGAGCTTTGGAGAGGTGTACTTAACTCAATCTTCCTTTGCTATTCTTCCCTTTGTCATTGCAAACTAATGATTATACCTGCATACAGTCTCTCTTACTCTTTCTTTTTACTTCAAAAAATTAATCCAAAGCTATTGTGTGGTTCAGTCACAGCTTTTTACCATATCAAAACATATGTAAACATTCTGTCAGCTATACAGATAAATCTGTAAAACATATTACTTTTTTGGCAGTTCCCAGTCATTGATACTGAATATATACTTCATTTTCATCTGGCATCTTTTTTTGTTTTTTGGTATGCTGATGTTGTCATAGTAAACCTTAGAATATTGCCATGGTCAGTTGAATTAAAGCTCTTTTAGTGACATAAGTGATGATGGGTTGTGTTTTTTTTAGTTTTCCTACACAGGTAGTTTTAATGCAACATAGACATCTCATTGAGTGAGATTTTGTGTACAAATTTTACAGAAGTAGGACTTTGGAAGAAGGGAGAACAGACTATTTGGTCTTTCAATAACAGGGAAGCAGTTATCAGTCAACTTCTACTCTCTTCCTATCATATTCAAAAGTTTCTTTTCTTTTTTCTTTTAATGACCCTGCAATCCAAGACTCTTCAAACTTGGCAAGTTTAAGATTTGTGGACTCTTAACTCCCAGAATTCCTGAGCTAACATGACTGGAGGAGGAATTCAGGGACTTGAAGTCCAGAAGTCTTAAATCTGTCAAGTTTGAACGCCCCTGCTATAATCCCTTGCAATGGAGTGGAGTTGGGAAGACTGAATGCAACTCCAGCATTGACTGGTGCTCTTCCTGATGTCTATGCAGAGTTTGCAACATTCATTGTACCCAAAAAAAGAAATATCTGCCACTACCTACCTCCTGATTGTGAGGTGTGTGTGTGTGTGTGTGTGTGTGTGTATACACTCATACCGAAGAAAGGAAACGCATATTACCGAACCAATGCACTCACAAAAGGAAAAAAAAATTGCTTAAAAATCATTGAAACAATCAGGAAGGATTCAGAAATGGCACAGGGGCTAAGGATCAGATAGATGGATAATTGAGAGAACAGTATAGTTTTCACGCTGCCAAATTGACTACAAGAAGGCTTCCCTTTGTGTAGATCATGCATGAATGTGGAATATATTAAGGCTAACGAGTATAATTATTAAGCTAGTTAAATATGGGATGGATAGCACAACAATTAACTCAATACAAATCTGGCTCAAATATCTGGCTTAAAAAAAAAAAAATCAGTGGATCCTCCTCAGTTGGAATGTAGTCCCAAATGGACTGCCATAAAGTTCAATTCTAAACCCTACACAATTGATTAATGTCTCAGAAGAGGCAAAAGAACCAAACATTTATCAAACGTGCAGATTACACAAAGTTGATAGGGTTGTGATGTAAAACGTACAATTGTATTTATTAGAATTTAGAAAGGGACACTTGCAAAGTTCTTCTTTGACACTGGTGGAAAGAATGGAATATACTGTAGGTCACCTAGCTTGTTAACAGTAGTCATGAAAAAGATCTTGGAATAATAATTGATTGGAAACTGGATACCAGTGAGCAATGCAGGATGGATGTGAAAAAGGAAAACATGACTTTAAGCTGCATCAATAGAAGTATAGTTTCCAAACATAAGGGACCACCTTTCCCAATAATATTCTGCTCGGCTTTTACATACCATATTTTTCACACTATAAGATGCACCTGACCATAAGATGCACCTAGGTTTAGAGGAGGAAAACAAGAAAAAAGAATCAGGTGGAGTCTGAGAGGACCACAGATAGGTGTTCTCTCATGTGCCAGCTCTGCCTATTAATTCCTGCACTGTGGAAAAGAGACAGAAGAGGTAGGCAATAACAAAGACAGAAGAGGTGGGGTTCAGCACTGTAAAAGGATCCTGCTGCTGTGGCCCAGCTGCTATTCACCAAAGAACCAGCACCATGACTTTTTTTGAGGGGGGGGGTGTATTTTATGGAGCAAAAACTACAGTATATTAGTCAGCCTGGTAAGATAATTCTGGCACACCCAAATGAAGTAACTACATTTTAAAGGTATAATAACACCATGTTACAAATCTTCCCTGTTGCCTTTATAACCCAAGAAACAAGGGAGGGTCCCATCTGAGATATTTTCCATAGTCATGTTCCTTCTGTGGGCTAATCTACCTCTTATCTGACCATTGCCATGACTGAAGCTCTTCCTTCTGTATCTCAAGAACATTTACACGTGAAATTAAATTAGAGTGGGTTTGTTATGTTGGCAGGTATTGAATTCTTTATTGTCATTGTACATATAGACTCAGTGTGCACACACCCATGACAATCCCCAAACACCTCCCCACCCACCAAAATTCCCCACCTCCTAAAAACACACAAGCATCCATACAACAGACCAAGTAATACTGTCCAACAGCTCACTGATGGTGGTCCTTAAGTTCATTGTTAAGTGCGACTATAGCTCTGGGATAAAAACTATTCATAAAACATGTGGTCCAAATTTTAATTGTTCTGTATCTTCTGCCAGTTCATAAAGATTGTAAGCAGGATGGGAAGAGTCTCTGAGAATGTTGTGCAACTTTCTCAAACAGCAAGATGCAAAGATGTCATCCAGGGCTGGTAGCTGGAGCCCAGTGATATTCTGGGCAGTTTTAATGATTCTCTGTAGAGCTTTTTTGTCCGCTACAGAGCTGCTCCCATACCATACAAGAATGCAGTATGTCAGGACACTCTCAATGGTGCTGCGGTAGTAGGACAGAAGTAGATACTGAGATAGATTTATCTTCCTGTGCATTCTCAGGAAGTACAACCTCTTCTGTGCCTTCTTTACAAGCATGTTAGCATTCATAGTCCATGAGAGGTCCTCCGAGATATAAGTGCCCAGAAATTTAAAACTACCAACCCTCTCCACCTCCTCACCATTTATGTACAATGGTAAATGTAAAAGTAATTGGCCTTCTCATTGGTTACCTCACATAATGGAACTTGCTACTCCAGAGGTACAACTGTCTCCTTCATTTATGGCATTCCAAGAGATGTCCTTTATTAATTATATTGTGGGTTTTTAATTGTATTAGTTATTGGATGCTTCTTTCAGATTACTTGAACATCTTGACTTTCTGGAACATTTTAAAAATCTGGCTCTTTATCCAGTCCCCAGATTATAATTGAAATATAATAATATTGCAATAAATAATTAATAAAAACTAAGGGAAGCCACTGTTTTATGTTACACTGTATTAGGCAGATGCCATCTAGAGCAGGAGTCTCCAACCTTGGCACCTTTAAGACTTGTGGACTTCAACTCCCAGAGTTCCTCAGCCAGCAAAGTTCTGGGAGTTGAAGTCCACAAGTCTTAAAGGTGCCAAGGTTGGAGACCTCTGATCTAGAGCACCTTCTGCACTGCTGGACTCTACAATTTAAGAAAAGTTCTGAGAAACTGGAACATATTCAGAAAAGAGAATGATGAGGAGACTGCAGACTAAGTCTCATGAGAATACAGTACAGGTAGTCCTCAATGTATGACCACAATTGAGATCAAAATTTCTATTGCTAAGCAAGACAGTTGTTAAGTTAGTCACATGGTTAAGTGAATTTGACTTCCTCTTTGATGTTACTTGTCAGAAGGTTGCAAAAGGTGATCGCATGATCTCTGGATATTGCAACCATCATAAATATAAACCAGTTGCCAATCATTCAAATTTTGATTACATGGATGGTGGGAATGCTGCAAGGGTCATGTGAAAAATGATCCTAAGTCACTTTTTTCAGTGCTGTTGTAAGTTCAAATGGTCAGTAAACAAACTGTTGTAAGTCGAGGACTACCTATAAAGGAACTGGGAAAGCTTATCCTTAAGAATAAAAGATGAGAATGGCTGTTTGGATAAATCACTAAAGAAGGGCTTGTAATACAAACTTTGCACGTATGTATATTCATGATATGAAACTGCTCTTTGTATCTGAAAGGAAGTTACACAGTGTCCAAAATCTGTTTCAGATTAATAATATTTTTTTTGTTTTAATTTTTTGTAAGTTTAATCAGTTTTTATATTTGTAATGTATGATGCAGAGTTGCCTTGATGCAGAGTTGCCTTAAGCTCTGAGGTGGGCAGCAAATAGATTTGATAAATGAATAAATAAAAAGTGTAGGGCATGGAATATAGTATTTGACCATCAGGAAAATGAATTGCATTTGAAGGGTAAAGGGAAAAATCCTTCCTAAGTGTAAGAACAGAGAGATGTTTGATTTCACATTTGTTAGAAGTAGAAACTAAGCAGCTATCTATCTTGAATATTTATACGGATTTGTGATTGAGCAGAATGTTAGATTTGGTGGCCGAAATCATCCCTTTCTATAATTTTAGGATTCTTTGCTATTCCAGACATGATTCTAAACTCCTGATGTTACTGACAGTTGGACAGTCCTTTCTCTCAAAATTATGAATTCAGAAAAATTGGATTTTTTAAAAGAATTGCTAGTTTGTTCCCATGCCAATTGAAGCTACAAATATTTATATCTGTATCATCCATATAATCTATCTTGATGTTGATGTTAATCTTTAGAAATTTGATGCATCAATTTATTAAAAAATAAATAAACAAAGGACAGAAGGCCTAATAACTTAGTATTCATATTTTTTTGAAGAGAGAACTGGGAAATGAAACTTTATTTGAGGCTTCTCTTTGAGGCAGCGATGAGATGCATTGTACTCAAACTTCAGGCCTCTCCTGAAGTTAAATCCATGCAATCCTTCATTTTAGAACAACATCTAAATAATTTTAGAATACAATATTTTAGGGGGGAAAAATCAAAGTTATTATTGGAGAATATTATTATTGGAGTTTTGGGAGTTATTACTGGAGGAGATGAATTAAAAATACTCTTGTGCCATATGACAGCCTACTAGATCCCAAAACAACTTGCAATCTTTTGGTAATTTTAATAATTAACAGCTAAGAATCATCATTAGGTTGCGGCTACTCAAATTATTGCTTCTAGATATCCCTACTACATGAGTACTTTTAGTTTAATAGAAGAGGCACCTAATATATTTAATTCTTTTAAAACAGGGGTGTCAAACTCGGCTTCATTGAGAGCTGCATCAGGGTTATGTTTTACCTTGGGGGGGGGACAGGGTGGACATGGCCAGTTTGACATAATTCATGTTGGGGGCACATGTCATCACATGTGGGTGGAACTGTGGGAATGCTGCTGCAGCCCTCTGCCAGCAAAAATAGAGCTCATGGCACCCCCAGGCTCTGTTTCTGCTGACAGAGGCTCCGTGAGGTATTTTGCTGTTTCCAGGGTGGCCCTGTGGGCCAGATCTAAGCACCCCACTGGTTGGATCCAGCCAAAGGCCTTGAGTTTGACACCCCTGTTTTAAAAGATTGGTATGACCATCCATCTTGAAATAACTCTGGACAATTCACAAAAGCAATAAAACTATAACAACCTTTATAAGCCTACAAAATATATTAAAAATCCAATGCCTCAAAAGGCCATAATGCATAAAGAACCACCCATCATTCTACTTCTACCTGACCCTATCTTAAGGAACACCCTCCTCCAGCAATCCAACCCCCAGCCTTGACCTTCTGGAACATTCTTAAAATCTGGCTCTTTACTCAGGCATTGTTCTTTTGGTTTAGTCAGGAGGGAAGTTTTGATAATCTTGAGTCCAATGTAGCACATGGGGGGAGATAGAAAATTAGGGGCTTATTTCTAAGTAGAAAAGTTGGGCTGTGTTGCAATTGATTTAGCAACCACAACACAGACCCAGAAATACGTAACATTCTAGTTTTTTATACCTGTCCCATTTACTTACTAATCTGATCTGTATTTGCAGAGCCGACAGGAATATTATGAAATATCCTGATCTTGAAACAATTATAGGACTATTGTGAGCTATTGAAGAAGAAGAAAAAGAATTTTCAGCAGTAGAAGGGGAAAAAGTAACCAGGGCAGAAATATTTTGGGATGGTTCTCTTATTACAGCATCATAAAAATGATGAGACCACTGATTATAACACTGCCAGGAAAAAACCAGACAGCTGGAAAATCTTGATGATATAACACAACAGTCTTTTATTCTATCTTTCTTTTATCCCCTTCTCTGGACTTTTTAAAAATTTCAGTTGTTGTGAAAATGTACACCAACAAAATTATATTGCAACACAGTGTAAATCAACACAGTGTTCCAATTAAGGACTTCAATGAATGAAACTAATAATCTATTTCAATACCAAAACAAAGATATCAGAATTGTTCTGTCATCACAACACATTACTATATGAGCAGCTTGGCATGCAGCTAAATCCACCTATCCTCCAATAAAACAGACTGTGTGGGTAGATCTGAATGCTTTATTGAAAGAACAGGATATAGTGAAACAGGAGAAAATAGGGATACATGCAATGAGAACCAAAAACAAGATAGGCAGTATTGAGTTGCTGTTGAACATTACAATTAATAAATACAAGTAATTTAAATCTCACCACCGATGCTCTGTGTGTGGAATGTGGGCTTGTCCTTGGATGACCATGTGCCACAGATTAAGATGGATTCTTCTTTGTGCTTCTGTCTTCTCCAAATCTAAAGAAAATGGAGTATGGCTTCTAAGCAGGCACTTATTTTGAGAGTGTGGGCTGATGGGTAAAGAGCTTGGGTCAGCTTCAAATATACTCTCTCCAGCCACTACATAGAGCCAGAGAGCAAATATAAAAGTTATACGCTGGGGCATGACAAGAATTATTCAATAGACAAACATATTTTGCTCCTTCCTCATATCTTCTATTAACAGCAATAGAGAAGGAAAACATATTACTGAAAATGTGATGAACCTGGTTTCTGATAAGGTGTTTATAATGTACTTTCCATCTGAGCTCCTCTTTTCTATACCCAAAGGTGACTTACAAAATTTACATATGAGCCTCTCAGTTGTCTATATGTGCAGAGACACATATATCACCACAAAGCTCCTAGACAATTCATCAGAAGAAGTTTTGTTTTATTTATGTGTTTCTTATGGTTACCATAAAATGGGGTGCAAAAAGGCATGGTTTTCTGCCACCTGTTGGTTATCTGGAGTTTTGCAGCTCAGCTGAGTATCAGGAGAAAGACAAAAAGGAACAGGTATTTTCCAGACAGACAGCAGTTCTTAACCTTTTGAGATCAAGAAACAACCACCAGGACTACTGCAACTAAATAGCTATAGGGTACAATAACAGAAACCCTAAAACTTGACAAACTTTCTCTCTGCTTCTTTTTCTATGAAAAGGACATACATAGTTCGAATTATACTGATTTTGTTGTTCACCCCGTTTTCCTTCCCAGGGCTAAGTAGATGTTTATCTAACCATTCTTGCCTTCGATTTTCAAGGTTAGCTCCACAGTCCTCTACAATTTTCTGTGAGAGGTCTTGAAAATTATATCCCTTTCTGGCAGGATGAATTGCCTTCATAGTCTCAAGGTTAAAGGGGTTTTGCTTTGTTTTTTCTACATGCCAGAACCGGGCTTGGTATCATGTGGACCCTGAGTAGCTCCATGTCGAATGAAAACACCTATATATAGACATGTCTTCCTAAGAGCTGAAAATATACAAAAGTGAAAATGTCAAGCAATGCTGGAAGAGGTTCTGGAGTTGGTCTGTACAGTAAAGGCTGGAGATACTGTTTGTATCAAGAAAAATGTGGATGAGGAATATGCACACTTGAAGAACTGACAGGAACAAGCAAGATCAAGAGAGAGATCGCTTAAGCAGAGAAAGGACTGCAACGTTTGGAAAATATCAGCAAAGTTAGCTTGACAAATATATTAGAATTTTGCAATCCCAAGAAATATTTGTATTTTCACCTCCCTGCCAATGTTATAAACATCAAGGAGGGGAAAAAATTAAATAGATAAGTAACTTTTTAAAAGCTCTGCTTGTAATTTTCTGTATAGAAATGTATTTGCTAAGGCAACATTACTTTATCTATTAAAAATACACACACACATACACGCATGCACGCACACACATACACACACATCAATGCACATTGTCTACTTAAATGTACCAAATCTAAAAATACATAATTTAGAGAAGAACAATGTCTGTATATCTGGAAGATAGCTGTCCTGATCTCAGCTGATAGAAGGAAAGAGATGAGCTGCAAAACTTCAGATAACCAATAGGTGGCAGAAAATCAAGACTCTTTGCTACATCTCATTTTACCTGGATTCTTGCACCCCATTTTATGGTAACCATAAGCAACATAGCAAAGGATTATAAAACAAAACTCCTCCACTGACATCCTTTTATGCAAATCTTGCTGCTGCTCCTCCCACTGCCAATATTAATAAGGCAAGCAAAAGAAATGCAAATATAGTACTGATCCTGTGGATTTGCGGGAAATGTTTGGGATGGTATCTAGTATGTCCCCTGATTAATTTGGGAGCAGGGGGAATGATTTTTAAAAAGGCTGATATCCAGTTTGATGAAAAAACAGCGAAACATATAACTCCTTTATCATTCTTTGTGAGCCAGAAGACAAAATTCTTTCTCCCAAGCTAAGGTATCATCTAAAGAACAGTGCGTATTAAAAACTGTGAAGCTCAGGTTCCATCTGCCTCCTTTATTTAGTTTTGATTCTGATGGTTTCCAAAATCCTGCTGTGCCAAGAATGGGGTGTTTTCCCATTTCAAGCACACAAAATAAACTGTGATTCTTTTTTTATTTTTTTTCAGAGCTGTTTAATCTCTGGCACATGGCACATTTTAAATTCTTCCTCAAGGAAGGCCGTCCTCTTTGAGATTGGAAAAAAAAAAAAAAAAAACAGTAAAGCATCTCTGAACAGAAGGACCAGATGGCTCTTCCTGGAAACAGATCCCTCTTTATTTTTAACAGAATCAATAGTTATTTGCAAGGAACTGAGCCTGTAATACGAGAGCAAAAACTTCAAACTCCTGATTTTGAGCAGCTGCAAAAGTCAGAGTCTGGTGCTATTTCCCTCCTCTAACTGAAGAACCAGCAACGTTTGTGAGGTCAATGAAAGTGACCCTTTTCCCTGCTGGCAAACCACACTCCACAATTTAAATTCATCAATATGATACTCTCCTTTTGCCTCACCTCCACAAACCCTCCCCAGCAACCGATTGAAGCTAATTACACAAGAACCAGCTAATGCAGCCATATAATAATAATAATAATAATAATAATAATAATAATAATAATAATAATAATAATAATGTGAATTTTATAATTGGTCAAGAGTCAAATACATTCCTTTGTTCAGATCAAAAGAGAATAAAGCATCTTCTCTTGCCCGCTCTCCCTGAGTAAATAATAAAGTAACTGTTAAGTCCTGGGCATGGGCGCAAGGAACGGAGATGAGACATCGGATGGTGACTTCAATTCTTTATTAACAAGAAAGAACGGAGCAAGATATCTGGGCAGCAGTAGCTCTTTTATAGAGCTTGCTGCCGTCAAAACAACCAATGAACTGAGTCTATTGCTTTCACAAGCGTCCAATCAGGGGGTCCCGTTAACAGCCAATCAGACTGGCCGAAACCGACCAATCACGACTTGCTATCTATGGGCCTATGAGAAGTGCAGGATTACGAGCCTGCTGTAAGATGAAGCTGTTGAGGGTTGTATCGCTGTGTTGGCTTAGTCCATAACACCTCTCCCCCCTTGGTTCCATCTGAGGGGTGGGGTGACGTATTCTCGCAAGTAGGCAGGCCGCTTCACCTGTCTGCTCGACCTGCGCTGTTCCACTGGGTTCTGTCCTGGTTCTGGTTCTGGTTCTGGTTCCGGTGGGCTGCTAGCTAGGATGGATGGCGAAGATTGTGGTCCCGGGCTGCTTTCGTCAGTGCTGTCTTCCGGGTTCCCTGGATCCACTTCCATCACGGTGCTGTCATGTGGCGAGGCCGCTCCCTGGCTCGGTTCTCCCTCGGATGGTGAGTATCCCCTCGGCTGTTGGGTTTCAATTTCTTCTTCATCCTCCTCAATGTTCCTTCCCCCCCCCAGCTAGAATTTCCAGCGCTAATCTGGAACGGAGTTGGTCTATGTGGCGTTTCCACATCTTACCATCTGCCATTTGTAGGCGACAGGATTGGGGTCTTGTAAGTTGCGTTATTGTCGCAGGGACCGACAATGGGTCACCCAAGAAGTTTTTTTGCAAACATAAGGTCCCCTTCCTGGAATGCCCAACACTTGCTGCTGGATCCTGGGGGTTGTTCTGGTGTGTAGTTTGGGTGGAGGCGATCGAGATGTGAGCGAAGTTTCCGGCTCATCAGGAGTTTAACTGGGGTATTGTTCGTGGTGCTGTTTGGGGTTATGTGTTGGAGAAGAAGCATTTGGTTTATTTTGTCGTCAATATCACCGTGGTCCATTTTGTGCAGGGTCTGTTTTACAAATTGAACCATTCGCTCAGCCCTACCATTGGCCGCAGGGTGAGCTGGCAATGTTAAAGCATGGCGGATGCCCCGATCTGCCAGGTATTGTTCGAATGGCAGGGCAGGGAATTGGGGGCCATTATCTGAGATCAGGACATCGGGAAGTCCGTGGGTAGCAAATAGTTTATTCAGTTTTTTTGTGACTGCGTCTGTGGTGGTGCTTTTCATTTTGTGGACTTCAAGCCAATTTGAATAGGCATCCACTGTTAGGAGGAAAGTGTGTCCTTTTGTGCGTCCTGCAAAATCGATGTGGATACGGGACCAAGGACCTCGAGGCGTTTCCCACTGAGTTGGGGGATTCTTTGGAGGAGCAGAGCGAGTCTCCTGGCATTTACTGCATTTTGCTACCCAGGTTTCTATCTGTTTATTAAACCAGGCCACCATGCGTAACTCCTGGCTAATGCCTTCATCCGCACGATGCCTGGATGTCCATCGTGCAGCATTTTCAATACCCTATATTGCAATTTCTCTGGGACTATGACTCTGTCTCCCCACACTATGCAACCTTTCTGGGAGAATAGTTCTGTTGGATGATTCCTAAATGGCTTGAACATGTCATTGGTTGCACTGACCGGCCAACCCCATTCTACCCAGCTGAGGACTCGTGCCAAAACAGGGTCCTTTTTTGTCTCTAATGCTATGTCTCGAGCGGTTAGTGGTGGTGATTTGAGGGTTTCGATTTGTAATATGGTTACAGTTGGAGCAGGGTCCTCTATAATGTCTGGTAGTGGAGAGCGGCTCAAAGCGTCAGCGTGGGGAATGGTTTTCCCCGGGCGATGTTGCAATCGGTAATCGTAGGCGGCTAAAAATTCTGACCAACGTGTCATTCTTGGTGATAAGATATGGGGAGTTGGTTTGTTTCCTGCCATAATACCAAGTAGCGGCTTGTAGTCTGTAATTATGGTAAAGGGTCTCCCATATACATATTCATGGAAGCGTTTAATTGCGGATACAATAGCAAGGGCCTCTTTATCAAGTTGACTATAATTCCTTTAGGTTTTAGACAAAGTTCTCGAAAAGAACGCAATGGGTGCCTCATTTCCATTTGGTAGGACATGGCTTAAGATGACTCCTACTCCAAATGGTGAGGCATCACAGGTAACCGTCAAAGGGAGAGTCTCGTTGTATTGCATTAATACAGCATCGGAAGTTAAAAGGTCTTTTATCTCTTTCTCTTCCCGCCATCCCCAAACCCAAGAAGCCTTTTTATCGAGAAATCTATGTAGGGGCTTGGCTACGGTTGCCTTCTGGGGCAAGAAAATATTATAAAAGTTAATGAGTCCCAGGAAGGCTTGGAGCTCTGTCTTATTCCTAGGTCTCGGGGCTTTTTTGATTGCGGTTAGTTTTTTTCGGTGGGGTGGATTCCCTGTCTGTTGAGAAGGTATCCCAGGAACTCCACTCTCTCTGTACAAAGTTGATACTTGTCTCTTTTTACCTTAAGACCCGCGTCTTTGAATTTCTGCAGGACTTTTCTGAGTCATTGTACTAATAACTCTTTAGTGGGAGCAGCTATTAGGACATCATCAAAATAAGGCACAACGCCTTTTATGCCTTGTAATAGTCTCTCCATTAAACTTTGGAAAATGCCCGGTGTCACGCTTACTCCGAATTGGAGTCTATTGCACTTAAAAGCGCCTCTATGTGTAACTATTGTCTGGGCTTCTGCCGTTGCTGCATCTACAGGTAGTTGCTGGTACACCTGAGCTAAGTCCAATTTCACAAATATTTTTCTGCCATCCAGGGAATGAAGAAGGTGTTGAACCACTGGTACTGGATAAGCGCTCTGTTGAAGAGCATGATTTAGGGTGGTCCGATAGTCCCTGCAAATTCTTAACGAACCATCTGGCTTCATGGGCGTCACTATCAGGGTTTCCCAGCGGGCATGGTCAATCGGTTCCAATACGCCCTGGGCTATAAGTTTATCTAGCTGCTCATCANGCCTAATGTTCCTGTGAACACGTCCTGGAATTCCTGGATGAGAGTCTCTTCCCAGTCATCGTTTCTGGTATGGTGTATGCCGGCTAGTTCAATTCCGAGTGGGGCGAACCACTGTAACCCTTGCAAGCTGGGTCGGTCACGATCGACGACAGTCAGGGGAAGCATTGCTGTGCGGTCCTTAAAGGATACTTGGACGTTGCTGGA
>BHEV01007091.1:0-19831 GCA_004319985.1 Emydocephalus ijimae | reverse complement strand
CTAACTGTTTGTTCCTTTTTGTATATTATAGGATAAGAAAATGCTTCAATAGTCGATAACCAAACTGGAATTTTCAAATAATATTGTCTTTTCATCTTCTCCCTGAGACTCCCATATATAATGTCTTCTAAAATACCCCTGTGTTTTAGTTCCTTTATACGNACTCCCATATATAATGTCTTCTAAAATACCCCTGTGTTTTAGTTCCTTTATACGATAAAAAAGCATGCCACCCCAACAACAAATCATGTCCTTCTAATGTCAACAATCTAGTATTTCTTAGTGTTATCCATTCCTTAACCCACATCAGCTTTGGAGCTTGGTAGTACAACTCCCAATTAGGCAAACCAAATCCTCCTCTAATTCTAGCATCTTGAAAAAGTTTTAACTTTATTCTCGCTTTCTTACCTTGCCACATATATTTCAACACAATTTTATTTAAATCTTCAAAGTAGTCTTTTCCAAGACTAATTGGAATTGTTTGAAAGAAATATAAGATTCTGGGTAATATATTCATCTTGATTGTTGAAATTCTGTGACAGTTGTAGATTTTCCCATTTCACCAAATCTAGCGCTATCTGCTGTTTAAGTTTAATATAATTGTTCTCTTTTAATGTACTACATCTTGCTGTCAAATATATTCCGAAGTAGTTAATCTTATTCATGACCTGAATTTTCAATGGATCTGCCAGTTCTTCCTTTTGTCTTAATAGCATATTCTTTGTCAAGATCTTTGTCTTATCTTTATTTATTTTCAAACCAGCCACCTTTCCATATGTCTCTATCTTTTCTATCAATTTTGATGCTGTTTCTAAAGGGTCTTCTAAGATGAAAACCAGATCATCTGCAAATGCTTGCAACTTTTTGATTTTCATTCCTTTTATATTCTTTTCATCTCTAATATTTCTGTTTAGCACTTCCAAAGTTAACACAAACAACAAAGGTGATAGTGGGCACCCTTGTCTTGTTCCTTTTCTTATATTGATAGAGTCTGTTAGTTCTCCCTCTATCATTACCTTTGCCGTTTGCTTATAGTATATAGCTTCTATTGCTTGAATAAATTTTCTAGCAATACCCATCTGTTCCAACAGTAATAACATGAATCGCCAATTCACATTATCAAATGCCTTCTGTGCATCTAGAAATATCAAAGCCATTTGTTTTTCAGGATGTGCCTCGTAGTATTCCAAGGTGTCCAAGATTACTCTCATATTGTCTTTAATTTGTCTCTTTGGCAGAAATCCATTTTGATCAGGATGGATAAAATTATTTAAATATTTTTTAAGTCTTTCTGCCAATATTGAAGCAAAGATTTTATGAACTGTATTTAGTAGAGAAATGGGTCTATAGTTCTTAATTTGCATGTTCTTCCCTCTATCTTATCAAATAGCAATGTCCTTGAAAAAGAGTCTCAGTTCTTTCTTTCTCAGCTTTGTCTGGTCACAGGGAAATAGAATATTTTCAAGCCTCTAGTTGGCAGTGTTACAGTTTCTTTGCTCTCACTCCCCCCCCCTTTTTCTGAGCAGGATATAATAAGAATTAATAAAAAAAGAAAAGAAAAAGATATTTTAAAAAAATGAAATAACTAAAGGGAGCCTCTAGCCTAAAATATCACAAAATCAAAAAGGAGAAGAATAAAATAGATATAAATGAAAAAACCCAGTCCAGTTTCAAAATACAAGATCATATATAGAAAATCCAGCAATGAGAGAGGAAAAACAACAATATTACTTTGACATTCCTGTTTAAAATCGCTGCTTAATCACTTCTGTCAAAACTTTTACAGATTCTTTCTTTTCCTTAGGGTGTCCTTTCAGATCTTAGAATTAAAAAAAAGTTCTCACCAAACCGCCACACTCTCTCTTTCTGCTCTCTTCCATTTCGGAGCTGTCCCAACTTCAGCAGTTTTAATGGCTGCCTCTTTGCTGCTGGCAAGAAGAATTTCTCCCGGATCTACCAGGGACTTTGTGGTATCCCTGGGTTTGACAGGATGCGCTCTTCACTTTCACCATCTCTTCGTTTAGATCCGATAGGACCGTCCAGGAGCAAAGATATTGGCAGTGATCGCAGACCTCCCAGATCACATGCGTATCATCGCGACGCCAGCTCCTCCCTCCCACAATTAAGCCAGTCTACTCTTATGCTACTTTATATAATGGACCAAAGCCTATTAAACCACCAGCTGGAAATTGCCCACATTCAGTGGCACCAACTGACTAATTGCACCATCCTTAAATAGAAAGGAAGATACTCCATCACAGTGTTCAAGCAAATTGAACCTTGAAGTTGATTCCTTTTCACTGACATATGTTGGGTTGTGGGAGTTCCAGTTCTGTTTCATCCATTTGGGACTAGCCTCCAGAACTGAGCATTCAAGATGGTAGTATTTCAACTGAATCTATCATTGTATCCTAAAAGTATGACTAGATGTGTTATGTTTGAAGCATGGGCGAGAAAGAATGGAGACGAGCCGGTGAAACGGTGAACGTCAACTCTTTATTTACATGGTGACAACTCAAACTGGACGGCTGCGATAGCCTTCCTTATATAGGCAACCCGATAACTATTTTAACCAATAACAACCCAGGAGCGCTAGCTCCGTTAACCAATACGAATGCTCCGTTAATGGCCAATCAGATTCCCCTGAACGGGCCAATCCGATCCTGCCACCAACAGCCAATCAGAAGTGCAGGGCCAGAACCCTGTACTTAACTCCAAGCTCAAGATAACTTTATTTAACCTTTATGCATTCACAACAAGATGGGCTGCAGAAATAATTTTTCTCATCCCTTTGAAGAACTGCAGTTTAAAGATCTTTAAACAGGAGTGTTGTCATGTTTGCCATTTCAGAAATATTATTGTTCTTGTGAAAGGTTTTGATTACTTGTATTGTGTATTTTTTATTATTATTATGCACAACAATTTTAATGTTTCTCCTTAGCTGCACATTCTTATGGTTTTTTAAACCAGTTTTTAAAACTAAGCTGAAACCAGGAAGTTCACTTCTCAGATCTGTTCAGAAAGTTAGTTCAAGTAGTGGAACTAAAGTAACAGGATTAAACTTCTACTCTGTTGAGAATCTACTGCCTCCATTAATTGATCCTGCTGTTTGTAGCTAAGATGCAATCCACTACAGAAGTTCTTCTTTCAGGTGAAATGTTACAACACACAGCAATTGGAGATAAGAAGCAGTTGTATGGTTGGCTGGGCAACACTGAGCCATTTCTTTATGTTAAGTTAGATAAAACACCATCCTTTAATGTCCTGCATAATATATTGGAGATCGCAAGACCCAGAATTACTAAGTAGCATAATTTTCAGGAAAGCCTGTTGAGGCCACAATATCAGCAGGAGGATCCTACTGGTTCAGTGATCACATGTGTGTATGTGCATTCACCTAACACATGCATGCAACTTTCCCCACACCAGCTGAGGCCTGCAGTGCCAATCAACTGAGAGGATAAAGAAGAGAAAAGTGCAGGGGCAGGTGGCAGGGCTGATTCTGCACTTTTCTATTCTTTCTCCTCTTAGCTGATTGTGGAAGGCTTTTTTCCCCTCCTCTCAGCTGATCCTTGGAGGCTTTTTTTTACTACCAGTTCAGCCAACCAGTCAGAACAGGTAGCATACCACCACTGCACAATATAACGTCTTCTTGTGTTAAAATATCTTTTTATATGGAGAAAAAATTGCCCTGTGATTATCATATTTGTAAACAATCAAAAAGAGACCTCAGAACAAATCAACAATCCACACACAATGTCTATCTAAAAGTTGTCTATCACTATCTGTCTCTGTCTCTGTCTCTGTCTCTGTCTCTCTCTCTCTCTCTCTCATCTATCATCTATCAATCATCTATCATCTATCTATCATCTATATTTGAGTTGTCCATATAGATATGTGGATAATCTTAAAATGCAAGATAAATTTGTTCAGTTCACTCTTGATAATACAAAAACAAGCAAGCAATAAAAATGGTATCAGAGTGAAAGCTAAATTCCTAGATATAATTTACAGGAGCACAACCAATAATTCATTTCAACATTAATCTAAATAATATTGAAAGGGTATTTGCTTTCAAGCCAAAAATGGCTATCCAAATCCCAATATTTTTGCAATTCCACAAGAAGTTTTCACAGAAATGAAGTACTGAATTGTTACATTTTCTTTGGAATTCATTTATTCATTCAGTGTATGTAGTTGCCCATCTTAAGAAATGATTCTGGGTGGCAAAGAGTAATAAAAAATAAAAACAGATATATAAACAAAAATTTAAACACAGCAGCCTAGAAAACCACAACAATCATCCTTATTATCAGAAGACAGATTCCTTCATATACTCTGGCTTCCAGGCCTGAATACAATTTTCTATGCCTATTTTCTCTATCCACCAAACCCTTATAAGTAATTTATTTATTTATTTTATTTGACTTGTCAATCACTTACAAGATGATCGGTATAAGAATAAAAATGAGTATGAATACAGGAAATAGGTACAGATAAATGGGGACAATAGGACAGGGACAGTAGGCACGATGGTGCACTTATGTATGCCCCTTACAGACCTCTTAGGAATGGGGTGAGGTCAATAGTGGATAGCTTAAGGTTAAAGGACTAGGGTTTGAGGATGTAACAACAGAGTCAGGTAGTACATTCCAGGATTTGACCACGCTGTTGCTGAAGTTGTACTTTCTGCAATCAAGTCTGGAGCAGTTTACATTGAGTTTGTATCTGTTGTGTGCTCTTGTATTGTTGTGGCTGAAGCTGAAGTAGTCATTGACTGGTCGGACATTATAGCAGATGATTTTGTGTACTACACTTAAGTCCAACTATAGGCAGTGTAGTTCTAGATTGTCTAACCCAAAATTTCAAGTCTGATGGCATAGGGTATTCTGTTGCAAGCAGAGGAGTGCAGTACTTTTCTCATAAAATACCTCTGGACGCGCTCAATTGTATTAATGTCCGATATACTGGGCAGATTCCAGACAGATGAGCTGTATTCAAGTATTGGTCTAGCAAAGGTTTTGTATGCCCTAATTAGCAATTCGATATTACTGGAGGAGAAGCTTCATAAGATTAGGTTTACAATTCTTAATGCCCTTTTGGCAATGCTGTTACAGTGAGCTCTGGCATTTAGGTCTTTTGATATAAATACTTTAAGGTCCTTGACAGAGTGAGGGTCATCAGTGAGGTCATATCCACCTAGCTTGTATTTTGTGTTCTGATTTTTTTTTTACCACTGTGTAGGACAGAACATTTCTTGGTTGAGACATGGAGTTGCCAATTGTTTTACCATTGAGACAAACAATCAAGATCACATAATCAAGATCGCATAATAATCCAACCAATTTTGGCCATTCCCATTCCAGTGGTGATTTCTTATCCTCTGTGTCCCTTGGAGAGCAGAACACATTAATAATTCAAAATATATAAAACAAGACTATTTGCATGGTGAATAATCTGTCCACTCTTGCTGTAAGCCAAGAAATCATCTTGCTCATCCCTAGAGACCCAACCAAAAGTAAAAAAGAAAGGATTTTCTGATTATATGGAGATTTCATTGTAGTAAAGTGTAAAGCTGACACCAGTCAGAACATAGTAAAACTCAAAGAAGTAGTGCAAGATCAGAAGATGTGGAGAGTCCTGGCCTATAGAATCACCAAGAGTAGGAAACAAGAGTAGGGTATCATCATCATCATCATCCATTGATTGTAGTGAAAGTGCACTGTCATGATGACCACGCAGAGGAGTTTCATTCCATTCACCTCTCTATAATACAATGAAGACTGCTACAAATGTTAGTTAATAACTGTGGATTGCATTCAAAAGGTACTTTTTCAAATTCAGTTTCATTTTCCTCCCAAACTGCTATGAATTTACAGTCTCCCGAACACTTCTTGACATTTAGTAAAGTTCATTCTTCAGATTAAAGGGTGTCGTTTATTTAAAGTTTAAGTGGCATCAAACAGCATCATACTGATGTCTTATTTGGTAAATAATTTGGGGAAGTCACAAAAAGGTGTATCCCTTTCACACAATAGGAAATCAAATAGATTATATTGAAAGACAGAAAATGGGCTTTATCCAAAATTCCCCAGTGAGAATTTTGTGGCTCAGCAAGGATCTGAAACCAAATCTCTGTGACATTTTATTTATGACATCAAAACAGATTCCTCTTTTTCCTCTTTCCTGAATTGCAGTACAATGTGTGGGTTGCTCGGAATCCAATTTCTCTTTTACCAATACTACATCAACATAAAGAAGCTTTTATTCTGGGAAGGTTAAAATAGCATGTGTGTAGGTTTGGCAACTGGAGATGAAAAAGATACTATCTGCTACTTCTTCTCTTTGTTTCTTTTTTCAACAAGTTTATTATGTGCTCAAGACTTTAATTTCCTCAATTACTTCCCTTGTTTTAAAACAACAGCAGCAATAATATGAAAATGTATTTCCAAAATTTAGCTTTGATTGTTTACTCCCAAGAATTTAGTATTTAAGTGCTCAAACTCATTTTTATCCTTCATCTAAGTGAGTTCTGAGCAGGTGCTGCTGCAGGGATAACAAAACATTGGAGAATGAACTTGTCCCATCTTCTGTCCTTTTTTCCTCTTTCTGCAAGTTAGTACAACATCAAAGAAAGGGATTTGGGAGTATAAGCTGCTTGCATACAGGAGTTTGCATGGAATATACAAATATAGCAGAACAAATAAAGGAGATGCACAGAGAAACAAGGAATGAAGGAAACAAATATGGTCTCTTTTCCCCTATCCTGTATGAAGCATATACTTTGGGGGTGCATTCTTCTGAACACTTCAATGACTGGATTTGTTCAAGTCAGAAAGGGACTTACCATTAAATCTGCTTTTCATTTCCATAAGCCTTCTTTTATTAATATTGGATATATTTGGACATTAGTATCCCCAACAGATAAAATCCCACATAATTTTCTTTTTTTTAGGATGCAGTAAACTTGGTCTATCACAACTGTCTCATGAACAACCTCCCTAAAAATGGGAGCTGGAGATTGGATAACAGTTACCTAAACGCTCTGGGTACAGGGATGGTTTTTTCAAAAGAAGGAGCACAAGAGACTCCTTCAAGATTTTGGTAACTTGGTCTCCCTCAAGAGGCATTGACAATGTCTTGGGTCCAAGGATTTTGTCTCCAATTGTTCTTCATAATGACCAGGATAACCCTGGCTTCAGAGAACAAGCAGGTAGCACCTTATCCACTGTGATATCACCAAAATCTTCAATCTGACACATTAAGGGAGTATATAAACTCAGTAGCTGCCTCTTGAAGGACTAGAAGGTCTCAATCTTTCCACTGCTCTTCCATATGGTTGATGGGCTAGGCTCTTTTGCTAGAAGCTCCAAAACATCTCTCAGTGTGAGCCGCATGGGTGGGATTCTTCTAGGTTGGGTGAGCCCCTAGCTGCGATAATCAGCTGGCTCTGAACTGGTTCAATCCAAAGATCATGTGGGCCCAACCTCCCACCCCAATGCTGTACTTACCTAGATCTGCTCAGCTGATTTGTGCAGCAGAGCGGATTGCCTCACTTCAGCTGTGTTACTTTTCTGAAGGAACATTGAAGGTAAGTAACTGTGATGGCTGTGCACACGTGCAAAGTGCATGCATGCATGCACACACTGCATGCAATTAGCGAACTGATTATTACACCAGGAGAATCCCACCCCTGGTGAGCAGTGGCCAAAGCTGGAAATGTTATTGCTCTCCCTATATCCATGACATACAGAAACATGACCACAATATACAGAACAAAAAGCAAACAAACAAAGAAGCTGTTGAGAGACCTGACGGGAGAAACCCTTCTGTTCAGATGCTTGTCAAAAACAGAAAAATATAATTATATGCTCCAATCTCTCATATTTCTCACCACAACTACCTACTATGCACAGGATAGGTCTGTCAACCCTGCTGTAGTCCACCCAGCTCACTAACAATCCCTCTCCTAACATTCCAACTAACTGTAACCATCTAACTTTTCCTAATTTACTGCCTCTACAACTATTACAGGATATTCAACTATATCCTGCATTCCCCACTTTTCCAGGAACCCTCACCAATTATTTATATTGATTGACAAGTCTCATGCCCCCACCCCAATTCTTTTACTGCATTGAAGATCTTTCTGGTCTTACATACAATATTTTGGCAATTCATGGGTCACCTTGCCAAGTTCTCCAGCATTAATGCCTCTTACAAAATGGTCTGCACTGTTACCATCCTCATCGTTTGTTGCTACCTTTAGGCTAGCTGCTCTTATATTTACTTATTCTGCTGCCTCTCCTCTCACTGGCTGTAATAAGTTTCACTGATCCCTGGATACTAAATTCAGTTTCAGCTCCTTGTCTTTACTATTGTCACCCTTCAAGAAATACTAGCAGCTGTCATGTTCTCCTTCTCATGTCCTCCCACAGGGTTGAAAGGTTGAAAGCACTGCTGAAGTTAGTCGCTTTACTGCTTCTCAAGGATACCAATTGTTCTAAAGTGGCTCTCTTAGAGAGCTGTATCCTACATCAACATTAGTTTCTTTGTTGATCCCTTTTAAAACTGTTTCAACATCATTGAACAACTTAACATGCAGTGTTCCTCTGCTCCATGCCCTACCAAAAGCCCTAGAGATTCACGTCTACAGGCTTTTAATTTCACATTCAACCCCACATTTTCTCATCATGATAATCTCCACAATGCCTTCTGTTTCACACCTTAAACCCAATAATCCACTAACTCCCAATAACTGAACTATCTTTTTTTCTCAGTGCTTTTTGTAAAAAAAAAAAAAGTGTGGGGTGGGGAAGAACCATTCCTTCTCAAATTTATCATTTTAAAAATAACTCAATTATAAATGCCCTAATGTTTCCTTCCAAGGCTTTTTAAGTCCTTGGCTTTTGGGCATGCATGTGGGTATGCGTGGATGGGTGTGACTGTCTGTGTGTTTGTGTGTATGTGCACACATATTTTATGAGCCTTTTGGCTCTCTAAGAAACTTTTCTTATTCATCAGAAACTCTTTTGCCTTTCTAACAGCATGTTTGCTTTTAGAGAAAGGGATGCATATGCCCACATACACCAGTGCAACCAGTGGCTTTGAAAGTTGGAAGACAACTTCTAACTAAAATGCTTTTTAATGAAACACTGTATTACGGGACAAAATGAGGGTAAGCGACATTAAATTTTTAAAGGATTGATGTGTACATTCCCTGTAATACAGTATCAGTGAAGCCCAAGAGGGCAGTAAAAGATTCAAAACAAACAATCATTTTACTATTGGCTCATACACATTTCTCGTGACGTGCAATCATTAGGCACATCATTATAAGCACATACACAAACGCATACGCAGAATCCTACCCCGCCCTTTTTCTGTTCATACCATAAAATAGATCTGGCATTTATAGAGCTCATCTCTGCCACTATACACCATCAAGGAAGGATTTATGGCAGCTACAGAAATCACATAACATTGGTTTGTTTACTGAATGGCTCCCAATCCTGCAAATATGGAACACAAGAATGAGAGATGGGTTTTTTTTTGTTTTGTTTTGTTTTTTTGTTCTTTGTTTTACAAAATATCTACCATTGTCCCTCCATATTCAGAACATTTGGCAAAATCTCTGGTAGATTTTTGAATGTAATCAGATGAAGATTGACTTAATTGGAAAGTCAGTAAATATCTAGGAATGCCCAGAATGTTGTTTTAAGCAGGGTGATTTAATTCACATATCTTGGAATATTATGTGTGTTACATTTTGGACTGGCTACTTCTGCAAATGTTACACTGTTCTTTTCAAGCAAAAATGTCTATAAAATGTTGTATGCTGAGGGGAAAGCTTGGCTAACAATATGCATAGTTAATGAAATAACATGCAAAATCCGTATGTTAAGATGCATCTGAAAGCAAATGCTCAGTTTCATGAGTTTTTCTTTCACTGAGGGATGCAGTAATTTGACAGAACAACCTTCTGACTGAATACATGTACTATTCATAATATGGGAATGCCTCAGCTGTGGCTGGAGAAAACTGTTTATTTCTTCCAACTGTGCGGCAAAACTGCACTGCTTTAGCCCCAGTTCTTGAACTTGTAAAATGTGGATTTTCTCAGCCTATCCACTATGAAAGTGAAATGTGGGTTCTCTATTTGCTCCACCCACGCTACTGGTCAGCATTCAGTGCACAAACTGGCACAATGGCTTCCCTTCCCAAATGTTTCAATTAGATCAAGCCAGTCATCAGTAAATGTTAAATTATATAAGCTTTGTCCTATCTGTTATGTACTGAGCATGGGTGCAAGGATGGAGACGAGCCAGTGAAACAGTGAACTTCAACTCTTTATTTACATAAAGAGAAAACAGCTCAGCTCAATGGCCACGATGGGCCCCTTTATATAGGCAACTCTTAACTTATTTTACCAATGAAAACACAGGGAGCGCTAGCTCCATTAACCAATGGGAGAGGCTCGTTAATAGCCAATCAGATTACCCTGAACGGACCAATCTGATGTCGCTATTATCGGCCAATCAGAAGTTCAGGGCCAGAACCCTGCACTTTACTTCAAGCTCTTAATGATCTTTATTAAGCATTTATTGATTCACAACACCCCTTCCCCCCGGGTTCCGTTTAAGGGGTGCGGTCACGTAGCCCTTGAGGTAGGCAGGTTGTTTTGATTGTCAATTAGATTTCCATTGTCCTCCCGGTATTTGGCTACAGTCTTGCTGGGGTAGGACATTATCTGGAGAAAAAGGTGCCTCCCGTTCTGCATTCGAATTTTCGTCGTTGCTACTGCTTTCGGCATCTCTTTGAGGCGAGGCCACCCCCATTCCGAGTCCATCACATGCTGCCTCTGAGCGGTCATTACTTCCGCTTAAACTTTCTGCTGCTTTGAATTCAGCTTCCTCGCTATCTCCTCCCCCCTCGGTTTGGAAATCAGGGGGCTCGGAGATCCCCGACTGTAGCCTTGAACGCAGCTGATCAATATGGCGTTTCCAAATTCTATTGTCGTGACATTTTACACGATACGATCTAGGGCCGGTTACTTGTACTATAGTTGTCTCGACCCACAATGGGTCACCCGAAAAGTTCCTAGCGAAAACCAAATCGCCTACCTGGAATTTGCAACATTTCCTGCTAGAACCGTGTGGCTTTTCAGGTTCATATGCTGGATGTAGGCCGTCGAGGTGGGAGCGGAGCTTCCGTCCCATTAATAACTCGGCAGGAGTTTTATTGGTGCCACTGTGCGGAGTGATGTGCTGTAAAAGGAGTATCTGGTTAATCTTGTCTTCTATATCACCATAGTCCATCTTATGCAAGGTTTTCTTGATGAATTGTACCATGCGCTCGGCCCTTCCATTGGCCGCAGGATGTCGGATACCGCGGTCTGCCAGGTACTGTTCGAAGGACAGCATGGTAAATTGAGGCCCGTTGTCGGATACCAGAACATCTGGTAATCCGTGTGTCGCAAAAAGTCTGTCCAGTTTTCTGATGACTGCTTCGGTTGTTGTATTCCTCATTTCATGGATTTCAAGCCAGTTCGAGTAGGCATCCACCATCAGTAAGAATGTGTGTCCCTTGGTAGAACCCGCAAAGTCCAGATGAATGCGGGACCATGGTCCCCTCGGCGTTTCCCATTCAGTTGGGGTTGCTTTCGGCAGGGCATTGCTTACTTCCTGGCATTTGCGACAGACTTTTACCCATGTCTCTATCTACTTGTCAATACCCGGCCACCATGCGTAGCTTCGTGCAAGGGCTTTCATACGCACGATGCCGGGGTGGCCATCGTACAAGGTCCTTAGTATCGCTGGTCGCAACCGCTCTGGGATGACAACTCTATCACCCCAGATAATGCAGCCCTTTTGAGAAAATAGTTCCATTTGCCGATTTTTGAATGGGGCATAGTCGTCAGGTATTTGGTCTAACGGCCATCCCCGCTCGACCCAACTGAGGACTCGTGCTAAAATGGGGTCGCGTTTCGTTTCCATCGCGATATCTCGGGCCGTTAATGGTGGCATTTGAAGTGTCTCAATCTGCAGCATTGTGACCGTCGGAGTGGGGTCATCAATAGTCTCTGGAAGAGATGCACGGCTCAATGCGTCGGTGTGGGGAATGGCCTTCCCTGGGCAATGTTGTAATTTGTAATTGTATGCTGCCAAAAATTCTGACTAGTGGGTCATTCTGGGAGATAATATATACGATGTTGGCCTATCTCCTGCGATTATTCCCAGCAAAGGTTTGTGGTCCGTCACTATGATAAATGCTCGGCCATACACATATTCATGAAATCTCTTAACCGCGGATACTATAGCAAGGGCCTCCTTGTCAATTTGACTGTAGTTACGTTCTGTTTTTAATAACGTTTTTGAGAAATAAGCAATAGGTGCTTCATTACCGTTTGGCAAAACGTGGCTTAAAATGGCGCCCACTCCGAATGGTGATGCATCACACGTGATCGTTAAAGGCAAAGTCTCGTTATACTGCATGAGGACAACATCAGAAGTCAATAAATCTTTTACATGTCGAAACGCCTGTTCTTCTCTATGTCCCCATTCCCAGGTTGCTTTTTTGTCCAATAAACGATGTAGGGGCTCAGCTACGGTTGCTTTGTGAGGCAGAAAAACGTTATAAAAATTGATAAGGCCCAGAAAAGCATGGAGGTCGGCCTTGTTCCGGGGTTTTGGGGTGTTCTTGATTGCCCTGAGTTTGTTATCGGTGGGGTGAATGCCTTGACTGTCACTTAAATATCCCAAAAATTCTACGCGATCCGTACATAAATAACACTTGTTCTTTTTAACTTTGGAGACCGGAGTCTTTAAATTTCTGGAGAACCAACCTCAGGCATTCCTTTAGTATTTTCTGAGTTGGGGCTGCGATTAACACATCATCAAAATAGGGGACAACACCTTTATCCCTTGTAATAGCCTCTCCATTAAGCTTTGAAAGATTCCCGGGGCTCCGCTCACTCTGAACTGGAGTCAGTTACATTTAAACGCACCTCTGTGCATAACGATTGTTTGGGCCTGTGCCGTTTTTTTGTCAACTGGCAGTTGTTAGTATGCCTGGGCTAAGTCTAGTTTAGCGAAGATTTTTCTGCCCCCCAGGGAATGGAGGAGGTGTTGCACCACCGGTACCGGGTAAGCGTTTTGTTGAAGGGCGTGGTTCAGGGTGGCTCGGTAGTTCCCACAAATTCTTATCGATCCATCCGGCTTGATGAGTGTTATGATTGGGGTTTCCCAGGGAGAGTGATCGGTTGGTTCTAGTACTCCCTGAGCTATTAATTTATCAAGCTGCTCGTCAATCTTTGGTTTAAGGGCAAAGGGAACTCGATGAGGCTTCAGGTGGATGGGAGCTATTTCGGGATTGAGGTTAAATGATATCGGGGTCCCCTTGTACTCGCCTAATTTTTCTGCGAAGACATCCTTGAATTCTAGGACAAGGTCTTCTTCCCAATCGCTGCTGTAGGTTCGGTTAATGCCTGCCACTTCAATGCCAAATGGAGCGAACCATTGTAGGCCTAACAAACTAGGCCGATCCTTGTCGATTACAGTCAGGGGTAGAAATGCTTTACGGTTCTTAAACGATACCCGTACTCAGCTGGATCCAACAACCAGGATTCGATTTCCTTGATAGTCCTTAAGTATGAGCCTTTGGAACCGGAGGTCTTACCGACGGATAGTGGGGATGAGCTGCTTGAGAGTCTTCCAGGAAACCATCAAGAGGGACAATCCTGAATCGACTTCTATCAATCAGGGCTGGTTCTCGATGGCCACTTTCACTCAGATCTTTTTGGCATCCAGAGATGAGGCGTGACAGATCGTGATCATTTGGTGAGCCTCTTCTCACTTCGTTGGGTGGTTTAGGGTTTTGTTTCTGTAGGAGTGGTTGTTCCATTGGTGGTTCACGGGTTCTTGCTTCACGGGACGACTTCCTGTCGGTTGGTGGTATTTCGCCCCCCTTGAGGGCTGGCTGGGTCCTGGCTTGCTTCTACAGACCCGTCCGATGTGGCCTCTTTTCCCACACACATGGCAGAGCGCGTCGAGGAATTTGCATTCAGACCAGGGGTGGAGTGCTCCACACCCAGCGCATTGGTACTGTGATTTCTGGCGTTGGTCCTGTTCGGACCGAAGTCGATGGACCTCTTCCTCATCGCTTTCTGACGACGAGTTGAGGTCCTCGTGGTGGGCCGTCTCTAGCTGTCCCTCTGACTGAGGTGAAATGTCGCAAGCTCGTTGGCGAACCAGTGCGTGTGTGCGGCGCATTTGGGCAGCCGACTTCCTGGTTGCTTCTGCTGCAGTAGCTTCAGCTATGGTGTCTTTAAGGGTAATGTCGCCCTTTGCCATTAATTTACTCTGAGTGCCTGGTGCATATAATCCCAGAACGATTCGGTCTCTTAGGGCCTCTTCTAATTCGGTAAACTCGCATAGGCCTCTCAGATTCTGGAGATCCATGATGAAATCAGCAACGCTTTCGCCCTTCCGCTGACTTCTCTGATAGAATTCATGCCTTCTCATGAGCGTTGGCACGGTCGGTGCGTAGTGAGCTCTTAGCAGCGGTTCGAGGACGTCCCAGTCCATAGACTTTACTTCTGCCGGTTTTGCTAGTGCCTTGGCCATCTTGAATACGNGTAGTGGCATCCTTTAAATTGTTGGTTTCCAGAAACATCTGGAAGCGATCCATATATAAGTCCCAGTCTTCTTGTGCCGGGTCGAATGAAGTGGGTGGTATGACACTGCCGGACATGGTTCCGCCGTTGGTGCGTTCAGCCACGTGCTCAGTTATGGTGCTTCGTCGTTTAGTAAGCTCTGATGTCTCCACATCCCACCTTCATCGCCAGTGTTATGTACTGAGCATGGGTGCAAGGATGGAGACGAGCCAGTGAAACAGTGAACTTCAATTCTTTATTTACATGTGAAAACAGCTCAGCTCAATGGCCATGATGGGCCCCTTTATATAGGCAACTCTTAACTTGTTTAACCAATGAAAACACAGGGAGCGCTAGCTCCATTAACCAATGGGAGAGGCTCGTTAATAGCCAATCAGATTCCCCTGAATGGACCAATCTGATGTCGCTATTATCGGCCAATCAGAAGTGCAGGGCCAGAACCCTGCACTTTACTTCAAGCTCTTAATGATCTTTATTAAGCATTTATTGATTCACAACACTATCTATCATGTCTCTCAGTTCCAATTCAGCCAAACTCCCAAACCACAGAAATAAGGAGTAGATGTAAAATCTGAAGAGTAACTGTGCCTCAAGGTTTCTTATATAGTTGTAGAGTATTTACAATAAAGAAGAAACTAAGGTAATCATAAATGAATTTTGTTTCCAAAAATGTATTATAACAAAAGGGATATTAGACATCATATTGGCAGTAGAACCATTGGCAAGATAGATACCACAAATATCAGGAATAAGATTGACAAATCAAGAACATAAACTAAAATGATACACTAGGATTATACTCAAAATTACTCATCTGAAGCTTCCTTGTAATTTCCTAAGTGGTTTGTGGATGCAGCTTAGGTCAAAGAGCATGAAGTTTTGACAAGTAGTAACTTAAACTCTCACCTTCAAGTAATTTCACTTTTTATATAATAACTATGTTTTCTGAAACTAAAGCCTTAAGGGCAATATTTATACAGGTTCTTCTTCTCTCGTGTCACTACACTTTTCCCAGCCACTGTAGAACACAGGCTCTGGCACATGGGGTGTAATCGTGGAGATCATGTGATGTACAGGGTTGTGGTAGCAGGGTGCAGTTTAATAGGTGTTCCATTGTCTGGGGAGCCTCCCCGCAGTCGCATTCTATGGATCCATCATGGTTGTATCCCCATTTCTGCATCAGGGCTTTGCATCTCCCAACTCCAGTTCTAAGGCGATTCAGGCAGCGCCAATTTTGCCATGGCTCACTGGCACCTATTGGGAGGGATTCCTTTGGCTCAAAAGAGAGGTTATGGGGTTTCTCCTGTAGGTGTTTTGACCAGGCTTCTATCCTGCAGCTCTGGGGATTGCCAGCCATGTGTAGGTAGCAATGTGGAGAAAGCTGTAATAAAATATGTCTATTAATGTGAACTGCTAAAATGGATTTTTCCAAACATAAAAACAGGAAAGAATAGTTCCTGCTAACATTTATCATTCTGCAATCAGGAATTTGCACAAAATGTTTATTTGCAAAAAAATAAGTTTCTAAAAAACATACATTTGGATAAAGGAACATATAAGAAGCAATATCTACATTTATTTAATCTATCTATCCCTCCCTCCCTCCATCTATCCATCCACCAATCCATCCATTCATCTTATTTTTAGGAGATAATATATTAGGGAAATATCTATTAAATGAATATGTACCCAGGTATATTAAATACATTGCAAACTATTTTTATTTTTGTGTTGGTCAGTCCTGACATGTGGTAACTTTGTTGATAATATTTTCATAAGCGATTTGCCAGTATCTTTTTCCTGAATGTTTTTTTTTGGGGGGGGGGGGTCTTGTCTTCCTAGCCTAGGAGTGACAGAGAGTGACTGATCCATCTATCTTGGTGCCCCAGGGAGGACTAAATTCATATTCCCTGCTCCTAGTTGAAAGCCTTTAACAATTACACCAATTTGGCTCTCAAAAGTTGTATAAAAATATTATTGAAATCTTGTAGATATTAGAAAAAATTGTAAGGTTTTCTTGTACAACTTTGTTTGATTTTATAAAAACCCAAAGGATCAAATAATCCTTCACTAATACTGACACTAAAATGAAACTTAATAAGTCAACACATCCTGATTCATAAAACCAATCTATATATGTCATTAATCCTGCAATTTATCCTTGAGTACAAACATTTTCTTTGAGCAATAAAGAAAGCGATCCAAGTTGATATCTTACAATGTATGACTGTATCAAAGCACAATCTTTATGCACAACATGCTTCTTGAGACACATACATATTCTGGATGTATTTGTACAACACAACTGACTTGGCCTTCTTCTGTTCCATGATAAACAAACTTTTGTTTATAAATAATATATTTATAAATAATATATTTATTTATAAATAAATTTGTACCCACAAGATACAGAAATGATCCAAATAAAAAGGGTGATGACTTTCTTTGATAGATTCCAGTCAAAGTGGCTGGGACATGCTTATTTGTTGTTGTTGTTGTTGTTGTTGTTGTTGTTATTATTATTATTATTATTATTATTACTACTAGTTGAACACTTCCCAAGTGTTTAGGACTGTGTGATGTATCAGCAGATTATGCAAGCAGATCCCAGTAAGATGGCCTTCTGTAGCTGACCAATGGTGGTTTTGTCAGTGCCAATTATTTTAAGTGCTTGCCTAGGTCTTTAAGCACAGCACCCAATGTGCTGAGTACCACTGGAATCACCTGCACTGGTTGATGCCAGAGTCTCTCTGCAGTTCGATTTTCAAGTCTTGATATCATTGCGGTGATTTTTTCAAATTGTTTCTCATCGATTCTGCTGTCACCAGATAGGGCAATGTCAATGATCCACACTTTTTTCTTCTCCACAATCGTGATATCTGGGGTATTATGTTCCAAAACTTTATCAGTCTGTATTCAAGAGTCCCACAGTAGTTTTGCATGCTCATTTTTGACCACTTTTTCAGGCTTATGATCCCACCAGTTCTTTACTACAGGCAGATGGTAGTTGTGACACAAGTTCCAGTGGACCATCTGAGTGACTGTGTAGTGATGTTTGTAGTCAGTCTGAGTGATTGTCTTACAACAGCTCAGTACATGATCAATGATTTCGTCCACTTCTTTGCAGAGTCTGCATTTGGGATCATCAGCAGACTTTTCTATTCTGGCTTTGATTGTGTTGTGAATGAATAAATGTGTCAATAAATTTATCAAGAGCTTGAAGTCAAGTGCAGAGTTCTGGCCCTGCACTTCTGATTGGCCGTTAATGGCGATATCAGATTGGTCCGTTCAGGTGAATCCGATTGGCCATTAACGAGCCTCTCTCATTGGTTAACGGAGCTAGCGCTCCCTGGTTTTCATTGGTTGAATATCTAATAAGTTGCCTATATAAGGAAGGCTGTAGCAGCCATAGAGTTTAGAGAGCTGTCACACCATGTAAATAAAGAGTTCTGAAGTTCACCGTTTCACCGGCTCGTCTCCATTATTGCGCCCACGCTCAGTACATAACACTGGCGACGAAGGTGGGATGTGGAGACGTCAGAGCTGACTGAACAACGAAGAACGATAACCGAGCACGTGGCGGAAATGCACAATGGTGGAACCATGTCTGGCGGCATCATACCACCTGCTCCATTCGACCCAGCGCAAGAAGACTGGGACTCCTATATGGATCATTTCCAAATGTTCTTGGAGACCAACAATTTGAAGGATGCCACGACCGGGAAGAAATGGGCGGTATTCCTAACGCATTGCGGGCCGACCGTATTCAAGATGGCCAAGGCACTAGCGAAACCGGCAGAAGTAAAGTCTATGGACTGGGATGTTCTCGAACCCCTACTGAGAGCCCACTATGCACCAACCGTGCCAACACTCAACAGGCGGCATGAATTTTAACAGAGAGACCAGCGGAAAGGAGAGAGCGTTGCAGATTTCGTCGTGGATCTCCGAAACCAGGGAGGCCTCTGCGGGTTCGCTGACTTGGAAGAAGCCCTGAAAGACCAAATAATTCTGGGATTAGATGCATCACACGTGCAGAGTAAGGTGATGGCGAAAGGCGACATCAGCCTTGCAGATGCCATCGCTGATGCCACTGCAGCAGAAGCAACCAGGAAGTCGGCTGCCCGAATGCGCCGCAACTGCGCTCCGGTTCACCAACTGACCGGCGACATTTCACCCAAGTCAGAAGGACAGCTTTTGACGGCCCACCATGAGGACCTCTCTTCATTGTCAGACAGCAACAAAGAAGAGGTCCATCGACTGCGGTCCATACAGGACCATTACCAGAAATCCCAACACCCATGCGCTGGTTGTGGGGCAAGCCACCCCTGGTCCAAATGCAATTTCCGCGACGCGCTCTTCCATGAGTGCGGGAAACGAGGCCATATCGGACGGGTCTGCAGAAGTCTCATAGGACCCAGCCAGCCCTCGAAGGGGGCTAACTATCGCCAACCGACAGGAAACCGTCCTGTAAGGCAAGAACCAGTGAACCACCAATGGAACAATCACTCCTCCAGAAACAGAACCCTAAACCACCCCACGAAGCGAGAAGAGGCTCACCAAACTATCACTATTGGTCACGCCTCCTCTTTGGATGCCAAGAAAATCCGAGTTAAAGTGGCCATTGAAAACCAGCACTGCCTAATGGAAGTCGACTCAGGATCGTCCCTCTCGATGGTTTCCTGGAAGACCCTCAGGCAACTCATCCCTACTATCCGGCGACAAGACCTCCGTTTCCAAAGACTCATACTTAAAGATTATCAGGGGAATTGGATTCCGGTCGTAGGATCCAGTCGAGTCTGGGTCTCATTCAAAAACCGTACAGCATACCTACCCCTGACTGTGATCGACAAGGACCGGCCTAGTCTGTTAGGCCTCCAATGGTTTGCTCCACTTGGCATTGAAGTGGCAGGCATTAACCGAATCGGCAGCAGCGACTGGGAGGAGGACCTCGTCCAAGAATTCAAGGACGTCTTTGCAGAAAAACTAGGCGAGTACAAGGGGACCCCGATATCATTTAACCTTAATCCAGAAGTAGCTCCCATCCGCCTTTAGCTTCGTCGGGTTCCATTTGCCCTGAAACCAAAGATTGATGAGCAGCTTGATAAATTAATAGCCCAGGGTGTGTTAGAGCCAACCGATCACTCTCCCTGGGAGACC
>BHEV01007084.1:0-15874 GCA_004319985.1 Emydocephalus ijimae | reverse complement strand
TGTGGTTTGCTTGGCCAATGAGAAACCCCCGTGTTTTAGCCAATCAAAACACGGGGATTTCAAGTAGGGACATAACAGGAGTGACTGGCTCAAGATCAAACAAATGGCTTTCAGCCTAAGGTAGGACTAGAAATCTCAGTCTTCCAATTTATAACTTGATACCTTAACTGCTACACAAAACTGGGTCTCCAGGAGCACTTGTACTAACATGTAATAAACATAATGTTCCTTACTAGAAACAAAATTCTTTACTAGCACCATGGGCAAGTATAGCATCAGAATATGCCAGGACATAACTCAGAAAACCCAAGAGGGACACCTTATTATTTATGCTTAAGGGATTTATAGTGGCAGCTAGCAATATATTCCATGAGAGATTTGGCACAGTGTCAGCAAAAGAGAGAGTATGAAAAACAAAACACCTCTGTACCCTAAACAGCAATATATCAAGTATCAGAGTTTAGAATTGTTGACCATAATTCAAGGTGACTGTTGCCATTCTGTGATGTGACATAGGACAAAAACAAACAAACAAACAAAAAACCCCCCCTACAAGTAAAACCAATGAAGCTCAAAACAGGACATCAAGGTAAAAACCAAGGTCAAAGGATAAAAGTGGAGTAGCTCTAACACCAGTTAGTGTGATAAGCCAAAACAGTACAACTTCAGAAGATTAACAAAACAAAACTCCTATTTCCTAGGAGATTCTCCTAAAGACAAGCAAAGTGCTTTTACAAAGACCTGGTTTAGAAATGAGATTATAAATATGGAGGAATAAGCATCACAAGAAAACAGATTTTCTCCATAAACTTAAGATATTATGCTTAGAAAGTTGTCACTCAATTTTCAAACTACTGGATGTAAGTTAACTTTCAATCCAAATACAACAGACAGGCTGGGCAACAAGATAAGGTTGCTTTGCAGAATTATAGTCCAGAGAATTATGAGATATTTCTTTGAGTAGTGAATATTCAGTTCATAGCAATCAGATGCAGGTGTGGTATCTGGCACACATAAGAACAACTTGCCAGTAAGACGGAATTGAGAAGAATGGAAATCCAAGGATGGCTATTGATACTGATCCAATTATTCTCCCCCAGACTGACAGATGCTGGTATGTGCTCAATTCCACCAGAATATTGCCCCCAAACCATGAAAAACTGGGGATGAGAAAGTGAAATGGAGTGTCTGAAGAGTTTACACTGCAACAATTTGTTGCAAATCTTTTCTTTTGTACTTTTGAAAGAAAGAAAATATTTGATTTTTGAGCCTCTTGCTTCCCAAGATAAAACAACCCAAGTAAATGTGCTTAATTGTGTCAATTTAAACATATCTTCAATGAATGTTATTCCTCTGTATGGAAATTGTATGAAAGTGGAGCTATTTTGACTATATTTCAGTCATTTTAAAGCTACTGTGGTGGATTGCACATCTCTTTCATGACAGGTAAACAGTTGGCAAGGAACTCCCTCTTGTGGTCAAACAGTTTTAATTAAAAAGAAAAAAGAAATGAGCTCAACTGATGGTCTGGATTATTAGAACATGGGTCACTTGAACTCATTAAGATTAACAATACTGATATAAGTGGCTTTACTGAAGCAATTCATTACAAATTAGTACTGAATTATGAAACATATGCTCTTAATTTTTGTTAAAAGGCAAGGCTTTTCACTAGCTTCAAGATAATCAAATGCAATGTTGTATATGTCATTTCTTTTAACAGAAAATCACAGCTTTTGCAACAAGATTCTCACCAACCACAGCTTTATATACAGCAGGATGGAATCAACTTCTTAACTATACTGTTTGAGAAAGATTATTTGAAGTCCAATTGATTTTCCAGTTCTCCAGTTGTAAATAAAAATATAAAAATGTCTGCAGGGGCATTACCCAAAAAAGTCAAGCTGATAATTTTGATTTTTAAAAAGGAGGTTGCTCCCATTTAACACCCCCCTGAATGCTATATCATCCCTTCAAGTTAGGCCAGATCAAGAATCAAATACTGCATGGTGTCCAGGAGTGCTATTTTATTGTTGTAGAGGAGAGGTGGATCTGCTATGGCCCCTTTATGATTTGTGCATTTCAATTCCCAGAATTCCTGGGAGTTGTATCTGCATGGCTGACTCAGGAATTCTGGGAATTGAAGTCCACAAATCTGAAAAGGCCATAATTCCCCACTCTGATTATAGAGCACAATTATAGAATCTTTAAGTTTTTCTCTTTTCCAACTTATATTAAACAAAATTGAATCAAGGACATTTTGAGGGTTTTTTTCACATTTCTATTAATCTTGGTTTGTATAATCACTATCAAAGTCTCTTTAACAGCTTATTTTACCTTCCCTATTAATGACAGTTTCATACATTCCTGAAGGTCAACTCTAAATTTCTTTAGAGTACCAGAAGGGTTTCATAAGCTGAATGAGCACCAAATTTGTAAAAGGACAGATTTAGAATGTTTGTCATCTAGTTCTCAGTTATGTTTCATACAATAGTCATATAAGGAGCCTTCCAAAATTCCAGTTATTGATAGTTCAGTTAAGCAGGCAGTCTAATATTTCAAAAACAAAACATTTATTAAAACTGTGATAACTGTAGGAATCATATTGGCATTTACAAAAAGAACTTTTGATGCTTCATAAACATTTAGTGGAATTTTATTCAGGACACCTTGAATAGTTAGCAAAATGTCTATTTAAAATTAACTCTTTTAAACCTACAATGACATCATCACACAGTCATGTCCCAAGTGCTATGATAAAATGAATGCTGCCATTTATGACCCCTGAATTTGCAAATCATCTCTAACTTGCTTTACTGGCCTTGTATCTTCCCAATTGGTACTTAAATTGGGCAACTCCCAAAATGTATTTATGGCTTCCTTCCAGCTTATTCTGAAAAGCAGAAACTGGAAACTGGACACGCACAAGCAAAACAGGACATTAATATTTGGTATGAAGCAGAGGGGAGAAATCATCTATTTTCTGCACAGGAATATACAGAGACTTTCTGGGAAACACCTCCCCTCCCCCCCCACATGCCCTGCAGGATTACTCACCAGTGAAAGTGACCTAATTCTGATATTCTTGCAGGGTCACATAATTATCTGTTCCCTATCACTGTTGCTGCAGCAGCAAACATGAGTTCTGCAAGGGTCTTCTCTTAGCACCTTAGTCACCATAAGTACCATTCCCTCACACAGTAGAGAGGGGACAGTAGTAGCAGACATCTCTCTTCTTGAACTTAACCGTGCCTTCTTTTAGTATCATTTTCTTTTTATCAGTCCTGTGTGGTTCAATACTTGGGAGACCACTTCTATGCTGGAAAAATGCAGACCAGCTTTTTTGCCGACCAAATATGGTTAGCTTATCTCACATTAGTGGGCGGTGTGGGGGGAAGGAATGGGTGACAAGGACAAGCCCCATAGGATCTTGTCATTATTACAGTATATTAATGCCACTGTGTCCTGGACTATCTACAACCTGGAATTTTTGCAACTATTTTTAATTAACACCATGCAATACTTGGGCACATATTCAAAAACAGTGGTAAGTGTGGTAAAATGTAGTTGTCATCTCAGTGCATATGTTCTTATGGAAAGTTGTCAAGTTCTCCTTTTATTCCTTTTTGCTATCTTTCTGCACACAACTGAAAATTGGCAGAGAGAAATTACGTTTCATGGAGAGAAGTTATTTCTAACACCCACATGTTTCAATACACAATATAATACAGGCAGTAGGTTAGATAAATAAATAAAACCAAAACCAATAACATTTTGGAAGAAGGCAAAGGAGAGCTATTTTCATACTATTGTTAAGAAAATTCCATGAATTTGCCAAGACTTGATCTCCACTCTAAATCAACTTTATTTTACTTTTTATGTTAATATTCAGTAGCAGCAAGTTAATGAACTTATTGTCCTGGAAAGATAAGATCAAAATTATGCTGATGAAAAATAAACCTATGGGGTTATGGTTGTCCAACTTCCACTGATTAGTTTTAGAAATGAAAACACATTTCTAAACAGAAAATCACAATGACCAATCATTGTGTCTAGCACAGAAAATAGGTTTGTTTGTTGGTTTAATTTGTTTGCTGCCCATTCTCACTGCTTCTACTAAACCAGTAGTGTCAAACTCAATTTCATTGAGGGCCGCATCAGGGTTGTGTTTGACTTTGGGGGTGTGGGGAGGCATGGCCAGGGTGGCTGTGGCCAACATGATGTCATTTGTATTGAGGGGCACCTGTGGTGGCCTGAGAGCTCTGCCAGCGAAAATGGGCTCCCGAGCATCATTTTTGCCAGTGAAAGCCTCCTGCAGCCCTCTGCCAGTGATAATGGAGCTCAGGGGGACCCATGCACAGCCCTTGCAAACTTCATTTTCTCTGGCAGAGGCACCATGGGCCAGTCCTTCACTATTTCCATGGCAGCCCCGCAGTCTAGATCTGAGCACCCCATGGGCCACATCTGGCCCCCGGGCCTTGAGTTTGACACCACTGAATGAAATAGCAGGACTTATGAATGTATCTATAAAAAGACAACATAGCAGTTAAATATATTATGACTGAAGGCTCAGAAAAGGCCAAGCAGATTACTGAACATTAATTTTTGAAAGTTTCTGTACAATTTCTAATGAGAGAAATCTTTTTTCAAGAGTAAACAATCCTTGTCAGGCCAAGGACTCTTAGACTAGGATTAGTATTTTGGGGACCAGTCCAAAAGTTTGGTAACACTAAGACAATGTCATTAAATTATGTAATATGGTTACATCTCATTTCTAACATTGCTATTACAATTGGGAAACCGTTTTTAGAGGTGTCTGGGGAGAATCCAAACTCCAAACTCAAAGCTTAGAATATCTGCATGCTACCTTGAAGCTGCAACCTATATTCTTTGTTTACAGTAAGGCAAAGTATGCATGAAGAGATAGTTTAGAAATAAACTATCAGAGGACATGGAGGATAACTAGAAAAAGGTGCAGCCATGATTTTGAAAGAAAATGAACTCCTTGGTTTTCAAACACCATCATTTCATCAGGTCTTGCAATGAACAAATCCTGATGTGTCTGTTATCTCTATGAATGGGAATACAAATACAAATAGGCAGAACTTTGCACACTCAAAGCCACCATTGCAACTTACTTTAAGTGCAAACGCACATACCCCCACACATGGATTTCCTGTTGTATGTCATATCTGTAATGGAAAAACAAAAACACCATACCAAACAGAAGAGAATATATGTAGCTGACGATTGAAACGTGGAATCCTTGGTGCTCACTGAGCTTGGTTTTTTGAGCTTGAGCGCACTAAAGATGTTACCTACTTGGATAACAGAACATCTACAAGAAAACAACCAAGTTCAGAGAACTCTATGAAGGACTTCATAGAACATGGGAGTCAAATTCACCAAATCATGTTGCCGTCATGTGACATATAGCAATGTTTTTTCTCTTTGAGGAGCTGGGGTGGCCGTGGCCTGCATGTGACACATCTGGCCCATGGGCTACCAGTTTGACACCCCTTCCATAGAAGATACTGTACTTGAAATTTTTAAACATTTCACAAACTTAACCTATTTTAATTCCAAAATTAATGTTAGAAATTCTACAATGTCAACCAGCATGCAAAAAGTGTGTCTTAATGTGTCTATGTGTGTATGTGTGTATATACATGCATGCACACACACACACACATACACACCCCTAGCTTTGCTAAGTCGATCGTTTTCACAGGATGCTAATTCTCATTGGGCCATGACATTATAGCAAGTGTACTTAATATCCTCATTGTAGGTTTGTTAAGTTCTCAGACCTAAACCACCATAATAATTATTCATTGCAACACTATATAAACTTTGGGTAAAGAAAGTTCTAGGCTATGAAAGTTCCTGTCACCACCTTGTTATGTTTAAAACATCTGGAATATGCAATTAGAAGCAGCTGTTTAGGATTAGTTGGTATCTTGATCAGAACGTGTTCGGCACAGTTGTTTGTAATGAACACTTAATGCACAATCAAGCACTCACATATAAGGGATCTCTGTCACTAATGCTAATTAGTGCTAATCAAGCACTCACTAACACTAGGACCGACCCATAACTAGGTACCCCAATGATATGGAGCTCCTTAAGCTGGCCAGATGCTTGTGTGCTAAGGTTTCTTTACAAACAATCATATCTAGTGCATGGTTGTTAGAGGAGTGTTATTGGGTTACAACCTAAACTTAAATAAATTAAATCACTAAACGGTGTGTCATTGCAATCGCCTTTCTGTTGATTGATTTGGTAAATGTAAAAATGAGTAAATTTTTATAATTTGTTAAAGCCAACAAATTTCTCTGCTATTCTAGCATGATATTGTTCAAATTTTTCTTAGTTTTAGGTAGACAAAACTGCTGTTCAGTATTCAATAATTTATAGCCATTCTTAATCTTATGTAATTTGAAACTGGATTGTCTTCCTGGAGTTAAAGTTATTTTGTACATATTTTTATGGCTATATTTCTGGAAAGGGGTTTTACACAATTTAGTTCAGATTGCTAATTTAAATTTTTTTTTTATTATCTTCACTATTTACTATCCAAACAGCTTATCAAGGGTGTCCATTGGTGGTGGAGAGTCAGAATAATTTAATGATGGCCAATGATTATAGATTTCACCTTTTAGGCAGTATAGTAAATTATAGGAATTCAAAACTACTATCTTAAAGCCATATTTAGACAATTACATATGCTATTGAAAAGTGTCAGAAAACAAGAAAAAGACACTTCGACATTATAGAAGAGGAATCTAACAGTGGGATGACTACTTTGTATTAGAATTGAAAAAGTAATATATTCAGCTTCAACTTTCACCACAGAAATTTACAAGAATCCTTGTTAATTATCTATCTATCTATCTATCTATCTATCTATCTATCTATCTATCTATCTATCTATCTATAATATATCTATCTCATACACACACATACACACACAAACACACACACACACACATACATATACTGTGTATACATATACATACAGTATATCATATTATAGAATTGTTCAGCTTAATCTCCAAACTATGAATTTTTATTAGATCTATGTGGAACCTTTTTCTTCAAAAGAAGACTCTAAGTTACTTACTGTTAAAATAATACTGATTGCAGATTAACTGCAGATTAAAAATAGTTGAAAAACTATAAAAGCAAGAAAATATAACCATAAAAAATTAGTATCATTTGTTGCTATATATTTATAACTCAGTTTTCAGTTAAGCTACTGCATTTGAATTTAAACTGATAAAGTTTAAATTGAACTATATTGTATTGAACTATTGCTAGTCAGACCTTTCATGCATATAACATTAAAAACAAAAGCATTTAGCGTTTAGCATTATGTATTTGAATGTTTTTTTTTAATTATTCTTTTCAGAGACTATGATTTATCATAAAGCTCCCGCTGAAGCAACAATTGTTCCATTCTGGTCATGTTCATACTTTCCATTGTTATGAAAGTTCCCCAGGACAACTATACTCATCAAACCACTATTGGGGGTAGAAGACTAAGAGTCAGCGGGGTAGGGTGGGCGAGCAAATCAACAAAAAATGACAGTTCTCTTCTTTCTTTTTAGGAGCTGTGATTGCAAAGAGGAAGAATGCAGTATTGCAGGCTAACTCTACCCATAGCAGGAGTTCACTGACTGGCTGAATGTTGACTCTGCCTTCTATCCTTCCGAGGTCAGTAAAATGAAGACCCAGATTGTTGGGGGCAATAGACTGGCATTTGTAAACTGATAATGCTGTGAAGCATTATGAAGCAGCATATACATCAAAGTGCTATTGCTATTTCACTTCTATTTGTATTTGGGGGGGGGGGGGGTGTAGAAACTATGTATGCAAACCAGAGGTGGTATTCAGCAGGTTCTGACCAGTTCTGGAGAACCAGTAGCAAAAATTTTGAATAGTTTTGAGAACCGGTAAATACCCCCTCTGACTGGTCCCACCCCATCTATTCTCTCCCTCCTGTGTCCCAGTGGATTGGCTGGGTCTTCTTTTGTTGCCCTGCACAGGAGAACGGAGCTGGAAAGCAGGTTAGTGGGGTGGGGTGGAAATGGGGTTTGTACAATATCCTTCTCCTGCCATGCCCACCAAGCTACACCCACAGAACTGGTAGTAAAAAAAATTGAATACCACCACTGATGCAAACATATATCTCAGTGTTCTACTAATGTGGCAATTACTGGCTATAGAGTGATCCTAGGCCCATAATATGAAAATTTCCATACTAGGAAGGAATTCTAAGTCTCAAAAATCACTGTGGGCTTCTTGTGTAAACATGACTCCCATTTATCTATACTTCTAATTACCTGAATTTTATGGTGGTCCCATAGGCTATTTAGTTATTCTGCTTTTTTAAATTTGCAATTGACAGCCACATAATTAAATCATTTGATGAATCTTCTCAATTGTATCTATCTCCCTTAAGTTCTCTGCCATTCATTTTGTGACAATTACTTTGATTCATTTCCTACTGAAGTGTAACATGACATCAAATGAACTCCCCACCTGATTATATTAAATAGTCAGAATTTGTATGCTTCATCAAGTCTTTTAGCTGTTTCACTGGATTTTTTCAGCCATTTCTTTTGGTTCATTTGGCCATTTCATTTGGGAAAATGCCCAGGAGAATGTATCCTGTAAAGCTTTAATAATCATAGAAGACTTTGTGCCCAGATCTAATCTATCCTAAAAGGCACCATTTTTTGGATAGGAAAGTCTTCTGAAAATATTTGGTTCATTCTACAGAAGAGTCTTAAATATAGTTTTGATTAATGAATTGGGCTGTGTATGAAAATGATAGCTCCAACTTCAGCACCATACTTTTCTTTGGTTCACACATAATTCTTTTAGATTTTGCTACGTAGCAGTATCAGTTTGTAAAAAAAAAAATCAGATTTGAAAGAAAAAGAGGGGGCTGCAAAGATTTGTGTGTGTGTTCCTTATTATCTGAATGACCCGTGTAAGATAAACACTGAACACATCTTTCATTTCTTTTTTTAGAAAAAATATTTATCAATTAACAAAAAAACAAATCCCCCCAAACAGGGAATCTAAAAGAACAAAAGGGCCAGATTGAGTTTTAGACAATTCTATAGTAAATGGGGCAACTTAATTCAAACTTCACACCCTTTAGATTCAAGGAGTTTTGCACAGTTCAGCTTGAAGCCATCATTACTTTCATTTATGTTTTTTTAAACAGAGGGTCCGGCCGAACAAGTAGCAGGTTCTACAAGATCAGGGTTTCTGATAATCAAAAGGAGGCTAGAATTCAAGAGAACCTTTCAGATTCCCTTGCTCTGGATCAGGGGATACAGACCCCTCAGGGAACAGGAATGTGGTACAGGGCCACCCGCAGAATAATGCTGGAAGAGGGACACAATTAACAGAATTGCTGACTCTCCTTGCCTCATAATATTTATTATATTAATTGTAGGCAGTTGGGTATGCCGCAGAGATGGAGAACATGTTTTCATCATTCAGGGAACCTTTTTGCTATTAAGGAACTAATGTCTCCCAGCTGGTTTTTGTAAGAACTGCCACTAATATTTATTAAGGTCTTGAAGTGACCATTCAGATAACCATTGTGTTCCAAGGGGCAAACTGACCAATTTTTTTCTTGGTGCTCATGGAGATTGACTTTGATTGTAAAAACACCACTATCTTTGCTTTAGCTTTTTAATCCCAGCATTTCTTGTAAAATCCACAGGCCTTTTGTGCTTGTTATTCTAGCAGGGAGCTGAGCAAAAGGCTTCTACAGCTGCTAACAATCAATGCTCTCCTTAGCCCACTAGCAAGTGCACCGATATTACTGGCATATTTCCACAGGCAGGCTCTCTCTTATTGGGAAAAATCAAACATTTTGAACATATGGCTCCCTATGTCGACCATCTGCTTGTGAATGTTCACACTGCAAAAAAAAATCCTTTTATTTTAAGGAAACTGGACATACTGGCGGAAACTGAATTCTGGATAAAGGCATTGACTTTACACATCCATTGTGAACATAAACAACTGTTGAAAATGAAGATATATTTACAATATCTTAATTTATATCATACCTTTCAGTCAGATGTATTTAAAAAGTAGCATCATCTCAGGACCTATTTTGTTACCTCCATAAATCCAGCAGAAAACAGGACCAAACAAGCAACCTGATTTTGAAGGAGAGGAGTTTTAAACCTTGCAAAGGGTCAAAGCAAAGGGTCATTTCACATCTTATAAAATTAAGCTTATTTAAATCTAAACTCCTCCCACTGAGATCCCAAACAATCCATGCAAACCTAGCACAAGTCACAAACAGACATGTTATTTGTTAGATCTGGAGCGTGGGCGCAAGGAACGGAGACGAGACATCGAATAGTGACTCCAACTCTTTATTAGTGACTTCAGAACAGAGCAGGGATACTGGGCAGCAGCAGCTCCTTTTATAGAGCTGGCTGCTGTCACAATAACCAATGGTTTGAGTTTGCCATGCTGGTAGCGGCCAATCAGCGGCGACCCGCTGTCAGCCAATCAGATTAGCCAGAATCAGCTAATCACAATCTGCTGTTCGCAGGCCAATCAGAAGAGTAGGATTACGAGCCTGCTGTGGAAACAAAACTATAAGGATTTTAAGNTGCTGCTGTCGCAGTGCTGCTCTGTGGTGAGGCGATCGTCTGGCCCAGCTCTCCTTCAGAAGGTGAATATCTCCGGGTTGGTTGTGCTGATTGCTGGTTTTCACGTACTGGGTCGTATGCTAATTCTTCTCCGGTCCCCTCGATTTCCCTCCCCCCCCAGGTTTGAGGTTTGGGATTTGTGATGGGGGTAGATGCCAGCCTGGAGCGCAGTTGATCAATATGTCACTTCCACATTTTTCTGTCAGCAGTTTGTAAACGGTAGGAACGTGGACCCGTAAGTTGAGTTATGTAGCGAGGACCCACAATGGGTCACTGGAAAAGTTTTTTGTGAAGACTGGGTCGCCTACCTTGAAGGTGCGATACCTGCTGCTGGACCCCACAGGCTTTTCAGGTGTGTAGGTAGGGTGCAAGCGGTCAAGATGTGAGCGAAGTCTCCGGCCCATCAGAAGTTCGGCCGGGGTTCTGTTTGTAGTGCTGTTTGTAGTAATATGTTGGAGGAGAAGCATCCGGGTCACCTTGTCGTCGATGTCCCCTTGCTCCATCTTTTGGAAAGTTTTCTTTACGAATTGGACCATTCGCTCAGCCCTGCCATTGGCCTCAGGGTGAGCTGGCGATGTCAATGCATGGCATAGCCCCCGCTCTGCCAGGTGCTGTTCGAATGCCAGAGCAGTGAATTGGGGGCCATTATCCGAAACTAGGACATCTGGCAACCCGTGCGTAGCGAATAGTCTATTTAGTTTTTTAGCGACGGCTTCTGTGGTGGTGCTCTTCATTTTGAGGACCTCCAGCCAGTTGGAGTAGGCATCCACTGCTATAAGAAATGTATGCCCCTTGGTAGGTCCCACAAAATCGATGTGGATACAGGACCAGGCACCTCGGGGTGCTTCCCATTCAGTTGGTGGTGCTTTTGGTGGAGATGAACGAGTGTCCTGACACTTGCTGCAAGTGGCCACCCAGATTTCTATTCGCTTATCTATATCTGGCCACCAAGCGTAGCTCCTTGCTAGTGCCTTCATTTGCACGATGCCTGGATGGCCATCNACCTCCAGCCAGTTGGAGTAGGCATCCACTGCTATAAGAAATGTATGCCCCTTGGTAGGTCCCACAAAATCGATGTGGATACAGGACCAGGCACCTCGGGGTGCTTCCCATTCAGTTGGTGGTGCTTTTGGTGGAGATGAACGAGTGTCCTGACACTTGCTGCAAGTGGCCACCCAGATTTCTATTCGCTTATCTATATCTGGCCACCAAGCGTAGCTCCTTGCTAGTGCCTTCATTTGCACGATGCCTGGATGGCCATCGTGCAATAGTTTTAGGACTTTATGCTGTAATTTCTCTGGAATGACGACTCTGTCTCCCCACAAGATGCATCCCTTTTGGGAGAAAAGTTCTGTTTGCCAGTTTTTGAACGGCTTGAAGGTGTTGTTCGTTGTCAGGCCAACCTCTTTCTACCCAGCTGAGGACCCGTGCCAAACAAGGATCCTTCCTTGTTTCTGAGGCGATGTCTTGTGCAGTCAGTGGTGGTGAAGGAAGAGTTTCGATTTGTAGTGTAGCGAGGGTTGGAGCTGGGTCGTCTATGACTTCTGGTAACGGAGAACGGCTCAAAGCGTCAGCGTGGGGAATGGCTTTCCCCGGGCGGTGTAGCAGTTGGTAATCGTATGCTGCTAGAAACTCTGACCAACGTGTCATTTTCGGTGATAAGATGTGAGGAGTTGGTTTGTCTCCCGCTAAAATGCCAAGTAATGGTTTGTGGTCGGTAATTATGGAGAAAGATCTTCCATATACATACTCGGGATGAATTGCCGATAAAAGTTGGCAAATCCCAGAAAACTTTGAAGTTGTTTACGAGTTCTCAGTGGGGCCCAGTCCAAAACGACTAGCACCTTTTCTGGGTCCATTTCAATGCCCTCGGGGGAGATACAATATCCCAAGTAGTCAATTTTTTCTTGATGGAACTCACATTTGGATAGTTTGGCGTACAATTTGGCGGTCCTCAGTTTGTGCAACACAGAGCGTACCAGTTTCACATGTTTGTCTCTTGTCTCCGTGTAGATAAGAATATCATCAAGGTATACTAGAACCCTTTTGTATAAATGTTCATGAAGCACTTGATTGATCATTTGCATGAAAACAGCAGGTGCCCCCTGTAGGCCGAAAGAGAGAATATTGAACTGGAAGCAACTCATTGGGCAGTTGAACGCAGTCTTCCACTCGTCCCCCTCCTTAATCCAGATTCAGTAGTATGCCTCCCTCAAGTCCAGCTTTGTGAAAATCTTCCCCTTAGCCAGGTGGGCTAACATGTCCTTCATCAAAGGGAGGGGATACATGTTCTCTACAGACACTGCGTTCAAGTTTCTATAGTCAACTACCAGATGTTTGGAGCCATCTTTCTTCTCGCGGAACATCACATACTCATGGAATCGTTTAATTGCAGACACAATAGCGAGAGCCTCTTTATCAAGTTGGCTATAGTTTCTCTCAGTTTTAGATAAAGTTCTTGAAAAGAACGCAATAGGTGCCTCAGTACCGTTTGGTAGGACATGGCTCAGGATGGCTCCTACTCCAAACGGTGAGGCATCGCAGGTGACAGTTAAAGGCAAAGTCTCGTTATATTGAATCAATACAGCATCTGAAGTTAACAAGTCTTTTACTTGCTGAAAAGCTCGCTCTTCGCGATGTCCCCAGACCCAGGAAGCCTTCTTATCGGGGAGCCTATGCAGGGGTTCAGCAACAGTCGCCTTCTGGGGCAAGAAGATGTTATAAAAGTTAATGAGTCTCAGGAAGGCTTGGAGGTCTGTTTTATTCCTAGGTCTTGGGGCGTTTTTTATTGCAGTGAGTTTTTTCTCCGTAGGGTGAATTCCCTGTTTGTCAAGAAGGTACCCAAGGAATTCAAACCTCTTAGTACAAAGTTGGCACTTGTCTTTCTTGACCTTCAGGCCAGCGTCTTTAAATTTCTGGAGGACCATTCTGAGTCATTTTTCTAGCTGGCTTCTGTTGGGGACAGCTATTAAAACATCATCAAAGTATGGCACGACCCCTTTTATGCCTTGAAGCAATCTTTCCATCAGATTTTGGAAGATGCCAGGTGCTACACTCACTCCGAATTGGAGTCTATTACACTTGAATGCACCTCTATGTGTGACTATAGTTTGGGCTTCTGCAGTCTCTGCATCTACGGGCAACTGCTGGTATGCCTGAGCTAGGTCCAATTTTGCAAATGTTTTCCCACCTCCCAGGGAATGAAGAAGATGTTGGACCACAGGTACAGGGTAAGCGCTCTGCTGAAGCGCGTGATTTAGGGTGGCCAGGTAATCCCCACAAATTCTTAAGGATCCATCAGGTTTTATGGGGATTACAATTGGAGTCTCCCTCCGGGCGTGATCGATCGGTTCCAACACACCTGGGCTATTATTTGTCCAATTGTTCATCAATCTTTGGCTTGAGTGCAAAGGGCACTCGATGAGGCTTAAGGCGAATGGGCGCAACATCAGGGCTGAGATTAAACGATATGGGGGATCCCTTGTACTTGCCTAGCTTCTCGGTGAAAACATCCTGGAATTCCTGGACAAGGGCCACTTCCCAGTCATCACTTCTGATTTGTTTGATGCCCGCTAGTTCAATTCCTAGTGGCGCAAACCATTGCAAACCCAGCAAACTGGGCCGATCTCGATCGACGATGGTAAGAGGTAGGGTTGCGGTGTGGTCTTTGAAGGATACTGGGACGTGGCTGGAAGCGACAACTGGAATTCTGTTTCCTTGGTAGTCTTTTAGTATGATTTTTTGAGTGCTGAGGTCCTGGCGACGAATGTCAGGGATCAGCTGTTTTAACGTTTTCCAGGAGACCATTGACAGGGATGACCCAGAGTCGACTTCCATAACACATGGTTGATTCTCAATGGTGACCTTCGCTCAGATTTTCCTCGCATCAAGGGAGGACGCGTGGCCGATGGTGATGGTTTGATGGGCCTCATTGAATTGGGGGGTGCTTGATTTCTGTAGTATTGGTTCTATTGGTTATTTAGGTGGTCCCGATTTATTGGTGGAATGCCTGTAGTATGCCGGAAGTTTTTTTCTCTTTGGATTGGGCTGGACCCTGACCTGCTTCTGCAGACCTTTGCGATGTGGCCACTCTTTCCAAAGTAATGGCAGAGTGCGTCCAGGAACTTGCAGTCTGATCGTGGGTGGTTTCCCCCGCATCCAGCACATTGACTCGAAGGCTTACAATTTCACTGGTCTCGCTGGTCACGTTCTGATCTGAGTCTGTTGACCTCCTCTTCCTCGCTTTCTGATGAGGATTCGAGGTCTTCATGGTGGGTGGTCATTGTGTGCCTCTCGGAGAAAGGTGTAGTGTCACTGGCGAGTTGGTGGTGCAGTGCGTTCACTCAGCGCATTTGAGCGGCTGACTTCCTGGTTGCTTCTGCTGTAGTAGCATCAGCGATGACATCTGCGAGGCTGAGGTCTCCCTTCACCATAATCTTGCTCTGGGTCGTGGGGGCTTTTCGGTGCAGAACAATTCGATCTCTCATGGCTTCCTCGAGGTTTGCGAAGCCACAGAGTCCCCCTAGGTTTCTAAGGTCAGCGATGAAGTCTCCAACATTTTCGCCTTCCTGCTTGTCCCTCTGGTAAAACTTGTGTCTCCTGATGAGTGTTGGCACCGCGGGTGCATAATGAGCCCGTAGGATGGGGGCGAGGTTGTCCCAGTCCATTGTCTTGACTTCTGCTGGTTTCGCAAGTGCTTTTGCCATTTTAAAAACAGCGGGCCCGCAATGGGTCAGAAATACAGCTCGTTTCTTGCCAGGCGTAGCATCTTTCAAATTGTTGGTCTCCAGGAACATTTGGAACCTGTCCATATTCGAGTCCCAGTCTTCATTAGTCGGGTCAAATGGAGCGGGTGGTATAGCGCTGCTGGTCATTCTGCCATGATTGGTGCGCTTTCAGCCATGTGCTCTGTTAGCATTCAGTGAGTATTCATTCAGCTCTCTCATGTCCGAATCCCACCTTCGTCACCAGTGTTAGATCTGGGAGCGTGGGCGCAAGGAACGGAGACGAGGCATCGAATAGTGATTCCAACTCTTTATTAGTGACTTCAGAACAGGGCAGAGCTACTGGACAGCAGCAGCTCCTTTTATAGAGCTGGATGCTGTCACAATAACCAATGGTTTGAGTTTGCCGCGCTGGTAGCGGCCAATCAGCGGCGACCCGCTGTCAGCCAATCAGAT
>BHEV01007079.1:0-13399 GCA_004319985.1 Emydocephalus ijimae | reverse complement strand
TCACAGATGAACACTATACAGAAGCCTGATGATGGCAGATGAGATTCTGCTAAAACGTTGCTACAACTTTAAAAGCACAACCATTATGACATGGGAAAATACCCGAACTAAGCTGAATGCCATACATGTAAGTACCTGCGAAAACTTTAGAAAACAAATATATATGTTTTCTTAAGTTTTCGCGGGTACTTACATGTATGGCATTCAGCTTAGTTCGGGTGTTTTCCCATGTCATAGTAGTTATGCTTTTAAAGTTGTAGCAATGTTTCAGCAGAATCTCATCTGCCATCATCAGGCTTCTGTATTGTGTTTGTCTGTGAGTCAGACTTTCACAGCCATTTCTGTTTTAAATTTGGTGCTAGCCTCCTGCTTTGTTAGAATGGTTTTTTCTTCATCCTGCTTGGTTGGGAGTCTTGGTCTGTGTTTATTGGTCCTGGAGTTTGCAGTGTTCTGCTTGATTGGGGTTTCTCATATCTTCTGCCTGTTTTGTGGCTTTTTTTTGTCTTGATATATACATACATATACATATATATTTCAAATCAGATCCCGCATGGTGTTCTCTTTTCTCAGTTATATTCTAAATCATCTATTTATTTTAAAGGTATTGATCTGTTCACTTAATTTTGGGAACTGATAATAGTCTTTCCATTGCAATTCTCATTGTTCATTTTAACTTTATTCATTGCTTTGTTAAATATCAATTAATATTCTTATGGTAAATTCCCATTTCCATATCTATTTCAAGTACATTTATGTCTGATTTAGCAGCAATCCTTAAAAAAATCAGTTCCAGTCTTTTCTATTTTAAAATCTATATTCTTAAGTATCACAACTAGTTTCCATGCAGAATCCTCCTTCCTATTCCTCTTCTGTCTATTGTCTCTCACTCTCCTGACTATATAATATCTTCTCATTTCTAATTTTTGTAGTATAATAATAGTATATTAAATATGTAGACATTTCCAAGCTTTCCTTCATTATTTCCTTCATGTTTTGTAGTCATGATCTTATTTCCACATGTATTTCATTCATTTTGTGCATTTCATTTCCTTCTTTAATATTTATATTCAATCTGATTGTCCAGTAATTTATTTCAACCAGCGTCTTTTATATTTAATTTCAACAGTCAATGTTTGTAAGTCTTTATTTCCAAGTTTCCTTCTGTTACTTTCTTTTCCAACTTTTTTTTCAAAGTCACCGAACAATCCCGAGGCAATTTCTTCAAGTATCTCTTTTCTGTAATGTTCTAATATTTCACTTTTCAGGGTTTTTATTTTATTATAGTAGAATTCCTCATGTTACATTTCACACTGCAATTTTAAATAGACCCAGCACTTTTCAAACATCACTGAAATTTTTCCTTTACCATTAGGTGAAACTTTCAATTGTTTCCACATTCCACCCTTTATTTTTTGCTTTTTCCCTTTTTTAAAGCTTTTATTAATTTTGCTAATAATTCCAGTTATTAGCTATTATTTTTAATGCATTCAATTTCAGCATTTGATTACTGCCTATTTAGTGCCAAAATCCAAATGATTATCTTGTTCAATTTTCAAGTCTTTTATAGTCAAACATTTCCTCTAAATTTTCCACATCCAAATTAATTATTTTCAAAGTCCAAAGCCAATTTCATAAATTTCCAATTTTCTTCTCTTTCTCTCTGGTTGCCGCTTCTACAATCTTTAATAAAAATTATTTCTTTTAATTCCGGGGTACCTTTTAGTGTCCAAATATTTTGCCTGGTCCACACACCATTCACAGCTTCACCCTTCAGCACAGTCTTAGTTTCCCAGACTGCCTCCCATCTTCATGGTCTCCATTTTATGCCATCACTGCAGCTCATCTTCAGAGGGGGGTTTCCTTGCCAGGCAAGGGAGATGCGGCTCCCCTAGATCCAACAGGTGGTCCCCCTTTCTTCACCACCCCTACAAGATGGTTCTGGTCCCAGTTGGGACCCTCCAGCGAGAAAGCACAGAGCAAAACCATGCATGATCACGGATTCCGCTCTGATGCAAAAGGAGCACAACTGGAAGTCTCCGTTTTATTCCAGTTTAGAGTTGGATATTTCACTGTTGGAACCTTAATATTACAGGTCATTAATTCCATAAGCTTAAAAAGGAACTATAAATATAAACAATATAGGATTGAGGATATAAGGGCAATCAGATAATAAGCCGTTGACAATTTATTAGGCTATAATACAAAGAATATTTGAAACTAGCACACAAAGCAATAAAATAAGCAGTAATTATAAGAGTTTAGCTTATCGTTCAATTCAAAGAGAAAAAGGCAAGGAATTCAGAGTATAATGTATTCAGTTCAATGACTGAAAGAAGGAAACAATAGAAATGGGGAACATTTCAGATTTTTTTTTTTTTTTGTTCAGCTATTGCAAAAGTCAGATTCTTGTAGCAACAAATAATTTTGGAGGCTTCCTGACAACAAAAATGAAAATACATTTTCAGAAATAGCAATCACACAGATGTACTGGACTTGGGATTTTTGTCTGGGTACATAATTATTCCAAAATGGAGTATAACTAGAGATTTAATTTCTAGATTACAGGTGGAGGATGAAAAAAATGTCAACTTTTATTTTTAATAATAAAAAGTCACTATTAAATGGATCTCTCAAAAGTTCAAGAGGAAGTAAGTGCTTATGAAGAGTTAGACTCTCTAGAATATTCTTGAAGTAACTGTTTTTTTTTCTGTTATTGTCATAGGAGAAAAGTTCCTTTCCTCATGAGAGATTAATGAACAATGAAATAATATTCAGAAATGTCTGTCCTGACAATCTGATTCATAGTAAAATAATTATAAAAACACACAAGGCTTCTATTATGCTAAAAAAGAAACTCTGGTTATAACCAAACAGCTTTTTCAGTATGAACTTCCTCTGATTCCTGAATTTTATACCAATTATTTGCTACATTTTGCCTCAGGTCCACATTGCAATCCTAGCTTTGAAAGATAGCTTAGTATAGAGAACACTAAAATACTCAAAACAAAATATGATTACCATAATAAATCATACTGATTCCAGCTGGTTTAGGAAGCATCACAACAGGAACACTAACTCTACTAGTGAAAATGTATCCTTGTTAGAATTGTGACCTCGCAAGGCAGTGGTAGCAGAGGATTAAGAAGCTCTTGGAGCAAAGTTTTATTCTTTCATAACAGTGCAATCTACTCCGAATAATCTGTTTCCAGCTCCTGCTTGGAATTCTGCTTCTCCTGGTTACTGTGACTGCTACTGTGACTGTCATTTTCATTGTTTATACAATTGCCTTTACCTGGCAAACAAACAATAAACAATAACAGTGACAAATATGCATATAGGAGGTTATACCATGTATATATTTATACTGATCAGCCACTTTTATTTCTCTGATTTAGTGTGATTCATATGAGCTGATATATTTTTTAGGATACTATCCAAAGACTCAAAGAATTTCTCTAGAGTGCATCTCTTCACTTGTGTTTTAAGAATAAGCAATTTTATACAGAATGTACATTTAGGCAAGCACATATACCTTCAGCCAAGAGATTTATTAGGTTATAAAGCACTAAAAATAGAAAGCAATAAAATCATCAACAAAAATCATAAATAGGGATCTTGGGGCTATTTAAGCATACTTAAATCCCATTGAAATAAAATTGCTGCCATAGTTCTTATATTACAAATATATCAATTATTACCTCTTAATGTGAAAATTTGACTTATCGTGTAAAATTTATCAGAACTTCTACCTACCATAACTAGCAAAGAGACATAATAGTATCATGCTATATATGGAGAATGCAGTATCGTCTTGGGAACATCCGCTAGACTCAAGAGATATTTGAATCCCCTTGCACACCCTGGTAAGAGAAGTTGAAAACCTCTGGGAAGTTGGAAATCAACTATTCTAAAACAGAAATAATGATGTTCCCAAATTGACCCCCAAATCACTCCCAAGACTATTAACCGTGGCCACTGAAAAAGTAGAATGTTTTTGATACCTGGGGTAATCTTCCATATTATAGAAATAAAAGATCCATGCTAATGATAGGTAGGTAGGTAGGTAGGTAGGTAGGTAGGTAGGTAGGTAGGTAGGTAGGTAAGATAGATAGATAGATAGATAGATAGATAGATAGATAGATAGATAGATAGATAGATAGATAGAGATGAATTATATGCAATCTCTAAGCTTTTTGAGGCCAAATCCTTACCACAATTGGTGCGCTATTTAGACTACTATCACTGCAAACTTTCATCACTGGAACTTGTTCAATATAAGTTCTTAAGATCAATTTTCCAAGTTCCTCACTATGTCCTAGTGCCTCACTATACAGGGAAGCTGGAATGATGAGAGTGGAGACTAAAACATGAAAATATACAGTGTATTCCTCTACTGGTGGAAGCTGATATTTTTTCCTATAGGCTTAGTTCCACTCATATTAGGGAAGTTTTCAAATATGTTAGAAACAGGCAATTTACAGCTGGTTCTTTCTCCTAGGACTCTCTCCCATGGACATCCCTCATCAGAGAAGGGTCTTCACCTTAGCCTGATGTAATCCGCTCCCTTTAGCACTACTATTTGGAAGACACAAAAAGATACCACATTCATTATCTTTGCAATTCAGGACAGGTAGAAACAATCAGACATTTTCTTGTATATTGCCAGTTTTACACACAACTTTGAAATGCCCTAATTATTCCAGTTCTGACCGGCAAAACTTAACAATCAACAGTATAAACAGGGTTGTTGTTTTTTTAACTTTCCAATATCCACTCTGAAATAACACAAGATTGTCATATTTTACTATATGTGGTGTCATGATAAATCAGGCAAAGAATAATTAAGAGTAATTGAACCTGTCTGAATATGAATAGCCATATTAATGTTAGCACAAGTTCAATATTAACCATTGGCTACTTTTTACTTTTGTTGGTGTGTTCATGCCATGTCAACTCGAACTAATCATTGACTTACAGCATTTATTTAGTGATGAAAAGTTATGATGCCTTTAGAAAAGTTAACTTACTTGGCACTTATGAGTATCACACCATCCTTATGACCACATGATCACAACTTTGCACTTGGAAACTGGTTCACACTAAGAACTGGTTGCAGCATCCTACAGTCATGTGATTGTAATTTGCAAACTTTTTTGCTGATTTTCAGCAAAATCCCCCAAAAGTGCTCATTGGACAAATGGATTTGCTTAATAACCAACAAGAAATTGTCATAAAATCAGTTCCAACCTGATTTACAATTACAATGACTTATGATGGAAATTGTGGTCATAAATGAAGAATTGCATGTATTATACTATATTCTTCTGAAGTTTGAAACTCACCCTTTTGGATAATTTTATTGTTCATACATTAATAGATGTGTATGTGTGTGTATATGTGGGTGTGTGTATTGATATTTCAAAGATTTCTGAGAAACTGGTTTTGTAATTGAATATAATTTTCATTTTTTGCATCTTAATAAATTGGAAACAATTTAAAATATCAGTGTATTCTATAAGTAACAAACAAATAATTCTACAACAAATAAACACCAAATTTTATTATTGTACTTATATACCAGATAATGTTAAACAACTCAGTCATATGCCTGGAGTTATTCCCTTTTTATGCTTATAAGTATAATAGATAATAGGCCATGAGTAACTGAATGAACAAATGGAGTGAAATCATATCTTTACAATAAGATTATTGTATTGATGAGGGGAAAGAACCAGCTGGTTTTCAATCTACACCAGTTTGTGGTTATTCAGTCACAAATCTGTTTCTTTAAATATTTTCATGGAAGAGGAGGAAAGTAGTGCTTATCATTAAATGCATGAGGTGACATAGGATTTTTGTGGCTATAAATTCCAACATTTCCTAGAATGGTCAGATAACTATATAACATTGTATAGCCAGAGGATTATTCACAGAATGATAGGAAACCACAAGATTATAGGTTTTTTTTTTCCTTTTTCTGCATATTGAATTCTAACACTTTGGTACATGTGTGTAATATATTCTCATGTTGAAGCCAAAGAAGAGATGAATTCTAAATAAATTATTTCAGATAGTGACTGAACCTTGATAAATGCACAGTAATAAACTTGACAATGTGGGAAACTACATCCCACTTTCTTTACAAGTCATTGTAATTTACACAGTGAAAATACTGGAGGATGTCCTTGCCAAAAATGTATTCCATATTTTGTAAATCCATTTCAAATAATAAGATGAAATAAATATGGGAAGGTCTCTCAAAATATTATTCTATTTATTCTTTTCTGTTCATACTAGAGCACATTTTGGATGTACTTTTATCATATCTCCTGGTTGTTATATTTTTGCAATAGAATATTTACTCTTCATCTATATCAGAATAGGAGATACAATAAATTTATTCTTTGAAACAAATCCTTATTGCAAGCAAATAAAGATATAAAAGAAAACCACAATCCTTTACATTTTGTAAATGGCTACTATAACTCAGTAGCCTATTACTTATTCCAGTTTATGGAGTAACAAAACAAGGCCTTAAACTCAAGTATTAATGATGTAATGTTAGGAATTATTAGCCCTTTGAGGTAGACAAGGTCAGCAAACATACTCCAGAAGAATGTCTACTTTATATAGAGCACAGTAACAAAAACTTGAAAGTCTGAAAGTATTTTCCCTCCCTTTCTCTTAAAGCAAAGAAAGGTCGAATCATCTTAAGATTTTTTCCAATGCTTTCTTCTTTTTTTGATTCTAAATCAGTTTTTCTATGCGCCTTCTCACAATTCCTCCAAGCCCATTACAGTGGTTCTCTGCAGAAATAGTTTCCATATCTATATAACATACAATTATATTGAATCTTATTAGGTCATATTATCTTATTAGATCATTAAATCATATGCTTTACATTCTGCTATAGATTTATTTTTTAATATTGTCAGAGAAATGATTTCTGAATATTGTTTCAGAACAAAAACTAGTATTAAATATTGAAAGTCCTTTTCTTTGCAATAGTCTTAACAAAAATTGTGAAGCAATATTATCACATTTTTTGAAAACTCATGAAAAAGTATAATGCATTCAAATATCTGGCAAATGTGGAAAAATTGTCAGCTTCTGATATGTAACACTTTGGTCACCTAAGCACTTCCTTGTATAAGAAATCGATGTGTGTTCAAAGAAAAACAACTATAAAAATTTAAGTTCATTTACAAACTAAACAGTTGAGTGACCCAAAATGTGTCATTGGTAGCTTGGTGACAGACATCTGGTATGAGAAAATTCTGTCATGCTTTGAATAAAACAAAGAATGTCAATTTCAGGTTCTTTACCGGGTCCTGACATGTCTCCACATCAGTAAAAGCAACTGACAATCTTTGCTGCTAGAAACACAATTGTTATCAATAAAATTGACCTTCTTCACATGGAGTTGTTTGCTTGCTTGTCTGTACAGGCAGCTCATATTAATAAGGATCTGACTTTAGATTTGACATATGCTTCAGAAAGCACCAACCAGTCATTTCATGGATACCTACCATACCTGTTAGGTGTCATACCCATCCATCATATAAACCAAACAGATGATACCCAGGAACACTACCCAAGGGTAGTACCTATAAACCAGAAATGAGGAGTTATTTCTGGTTTATAGGAGTAGACTGCAGTCCAAAATAATCAATAACTCAAATCTCATATCCAATCAATTCATTATTATAAAAAATACCAGAAATATTTCTTATAGCAAAGCTATATGTCAGAAAAAAATGCTTTAGTTTCCAATCAGCTAAGAATGAATTTAGGAAGACTTATAGTATTCATGGCCTGAGACAAGGCAACAGCATGAGGAGATATCCTAAGGTACTGTATATACTTTTGTGTAAAGTTTGTGAGATTTTTTTGCAATACAGTTAGGAAAATTTGATGAACCCTAAGTTTCTCATTACAGAGATAGACAACTATGGCTTTATATCCTGGAAATCTTGGGGCACAAAAGAGAAGGCAGCATGAAAAAAGGTTATGGCACAATGTTCATTCACTAATAAATATGGAACTTTTGAAATATGATAACTACAATGCAATCAGGGCATCAAATTAAGCTTCGAAATTTGAATGTGAAATTATACTCTGGTTCTTCAGAGAGTCTCATGAATTAAATACTTTTGTTCAAGTATTTTGTTTATTAATTAACAAAGAGATGTGCCCATTGAATTAAAAAAAAAGTAGTGGCCACATTATTTTCTTCAAAAGTGTACTAATCTCTTGTTTTCAGGAATTAATTTAAGAAATCAAATATTCAAATGCTATGAATATCTACTCCTATAAAGGACAATTAAGAAAAGAAAGCAGTGAATCATTGAACAAATCAACCCAAAATTCTCATTTGAGGCACAAATGAAATTATCCTATTTTAAAAATATTATGCAAAGATCCAGCTATCTGAAGAACAGTTTAATTATGAGAAAGGTGGAAGAAAAGAGAATCAAGGTGGATCAGCCAAAAAGTGAATCAGTTACAGTAGCAATGAATATAACACTGGAAGTTATGAAAGTTCATGTTATGAACAGATTGCTATGGAGAAAATCTATCTATGTGCTACGAAATATGTTTGGTGCACATAATCAATCAAATAATTGATCAATCAATCAAAATGTATTGATTTGGGCCTGTTGGCTGCTATTTCCTTCTACTGGCAAGCCTCCACTTCCTAAGTTAATTGCATGGATTGCCCATAGATTGTGACTATGTAGGACAGATGTGGAGGAAGCAAACCAGCAGATTGCAAGAACACAAGCAAGCAGTCAAACAAGGAGACCCAAACTCACATTGCAATAAATAGGGACATACAATCAATTTTGCAGTTTCTAAGATGGTTGGATGAGCAGGCACAAAAGCATCCAGGGAAGTGATTGAAGCCTGGGAAAAGGCCTCTCATCAAACAATAGGAGTGCTGATTTACCCTCAGCTTATCAAGAAAATAAAGATGGTGGCGCCCAACTAGGAAGGTGAGGCTCTTGCTTTTGGAGCACTATCTCCCTATAAAGCCACCACCTGTACCAGAAATCATCTTTAAAGCTGCCTCCTGCACCAGTAACTGTGAGTAAACCAGAGCCCAAAAAACAAGTCCCAAAATACTGGACTCTGAAGCCCTGGAGCCCTAATCTGGTGGTTAGCTGGTGGAGCTCCTGCTTGCCGATCTGGAGCCCTCTTCTCCTTCCCCAAAGAAGTGAAGCTCTTTCCATCAAGCCCTATTAACCACACTGGTGGAGCTCTTGAATTGAATCACTTGGAGCTAGCGGAGTGCAAACAACGTACCTTCATTTAAATCCCTCACACAGCTGATTGAAGTATCTTCCACACCAGACAACGTGTTTCCATTAATATCCCCCACACAGTTTCCCTGGAGCCACATCGGACAGCTGGGAGGGAGAAACAAGGAGGGAGGAGAAAGCCCTGAGGCTTTTAGGAGCTGAAAGTCACCCTGGATGGGTGGTGAAGGCAGCGGAATGCTTTGGTGGTTGCGAGGAGAGTAGAGTCTCCTCGACTGACCTGAAGAAAACACCTCCATCTGAACTAAAAAGAAAACTGCCAGCATGGCTGAATTGAAGCCAGGAAGGCAGCTGAGATGGAAGTGAAAAAGAAAGGAAAGATCTTGTAACAGTGTGCTTAGTCTTGGTAAGAATCACTCCAATTTCTGCAGTGGAATTTTTCTTGAAAAGTGGGACTCAAAGGAGGAAATTAGCTGTGATTAATGATCAGGAGTGACTATCAGATTTAGTAAAAAAAAAAAAAAAGATATTGCAGCTAGAAGTAACTTTAAAAGTAAAGGATAGATTGGATTGCTTAACCCAAATTTCTGGACTTATTTTTACTATTACTCAAGTCAACTTGAAGAACTTTAGAAAACCATTGGAAAACAATCTTATTCAGAGACATATTGATTGTAGTTAAAGTGTTTTAATTCAGTGAGTTTTGCTAATCCAGCGTGCTTTTGAACATCTTGTTACAGCCTATTGTTTACAGAGTAATAGCAGCAGCCATCAGAGCAATAAATTCCTCCCACCCAGGAAATAACAGCTGCTAGTAAAACAATTAACCCTTTCCTTGCAGACTCTCAATACTACCTCATTACTTTAATCAAACACTAATTAATTCATTACCTCAAAACTCACAACTTTTCTACCTCATTACCTCATCAATGATTAGATAATCAATTTCTATAAAATAATTTATTAATGGTTTAATTGATTTATTGTTTTAATTGATTAGTGTGATTAGAGTATTTAGTGCAAATGGTGTGATTACTGATTAGTTTAAAAGATCAAGATTCATGTAATTTAATTGATTAGTAAAATTAGTGATTTAGTAAATTTAATTGAACAGTGTGATTAATGATTAGTGTAATTAATTGATTAGGCTGATAGTTGCTTAGCAAAATTATTTGACTAGAGAGATTATTGCAATTGATTGATAGGTGTGATATTTGCTATATTGATTACCCAAAATTGTTTCATTAAGTAATTTAATCAACGTACCATCTTAACAAACCTACCATGCCAAGAAAAAAATCCAATGCCAAACCACAACCTAAAGAGAAAGTAATCCCCACCAATGAACCACAAGACTCCTACACATGCTTTAAATGCTACAAAACTCTAAAGGATAATGAAAATTCCATCAAATGTTCTCTATATAACAAATACACTCATCATGACTGCTTGGGATTACCCGAGCAAATGATTCAATACCTAGAATAATCCAATGAGTTTCTATATCTCTGCAAATCATGCAGACCCAAACTGGATCTGTTAGAAAGAGTTGATACCATAGAAACATGAATAACATCCCTTGACACATAGTAGCATCCCTGGATGCTTTAAAAGAAAGATTATCCACCCTTGAAAAAAAAGACACAACGCAAAAACCTGAACATCCAATAGCTACAACCCATATCTTTACCCAACAACCACAACCCAATCCACAAAAAAACATAAATCAGACAAGTAATAATATCCCAATCCTCATCAGAGAAGTTGTTGAGCATGAACGGAAATGTCCAAACACCATCTTATTTGGTCTAGAGGACATCAATGACAATGATGACATCACAACTGTCCGAAACATCATCAGTGATTATCAAGCATCAACCATCTCCCCTGATCAAATACTTGACATTTCCTGCATTGGCCGAGAGCTCAAAAACAGAGACGGTTCTGTGGCCCCATGCTTCTGCAGGGTCATTTGCAAAAATGAATCAAGTAAATGTATATTCATTTATACTATAAATTCACTTGCCAAAAGCAACACCAACTATAAGAACCTCCGTTCTCGCCCTGACCTAACCATACAGCAACGTGCCTGCTCCCGTGTACTCTGCACTGAATTCAAAAAACATCTAGACAATGGAGAGATGGACCTGTACATTGACTACCATGCTGACTGTAACAAAAGTAAGTCAAACAACCCACAATTCAGCTTTGACTTTCAACCACAACCCTACCTCAACCAATTCAACTTCACCCAAGACTAGGCACGCCCGCCCCTAACTACCTTAATTCCAGCTACTGCTGGCCTTAAATGCAAGCTACTCAATTCAAGAAGCCTTGTGAAATACCTGAATTTCCCCGCTTACTAAATATGGCTAAATTTAACATCATATTTGTCTGTGAAGCATGGCTCAATGCATCTCTCCCTGACTCTATTACCATAGTAAGAAACTATCATGTTTACTGATCAGATTGTAAAACCCATAGAGGAGGTGGTGTTGCTATCTTGTATAAAAAGTCCTTACATCTAAAAAACATCCAAGTTACCAAGGTGCTTGCTCTTCTTGAGACCATCAACTATCTTTAAATATCACATTTCGATTCTTACTATGTTACAGAGCACCTGATTATGACATTGAACATGTAAACAAGCGAAATTCACTACTAACATGGGCAACATCCTGCCCACATGCTTTTATCTTTCTTGGTGACTTCAATCTACCTCATATTGACTGGACCCTAAACGAATGTACATCTGAACCCATACATGTAACCTTCTACAATGCTGTTACAAATCTGGGACTGGAACAACTAGTAACCAACAATACTAGACTGAACAACTGCCTCAATCTCATCTTCTGCAATAGTTTGAATTTAATTTACAGAATACAAACTAAAGAACAGTTTTCCAACAGTGACCACAATATGATTGACTTTGTGTCAAAATATGCCCACACAATCATCACAATGATGTAATCCCCAATTATAACTTCAAAAAAGGCAACTATGATCTTACAGACAACGATCTCTCATCCCTTGATTGGCAATTTCTATTCACTGGATGCAATACTGAAGACCATTCAACATATTTTTACTTGAAGACAAAAGAGTCATCAAACTATATGTACCAACAACAAAACCCCAAAATAATAATAATAAAATAAACAAATTACCCATAACAATAAGGAAGCTCCAATCCAAAAAGACATCCCTTTGGCGGAAAAACAAATCTGGTCACTTTGCCAATTTCAAAAGCCGATACAAAAATTTATGCCACCAGATAAAGACTGAATGCACCAATTATCACATTAAACAAGAGGAAAACCTTCTACGCACCAATTCCACCTGCACTTTTTACAATTTTGTAAACAATAAACTAAAAGACTCAAGGTCCATCCCACCCCCTGAAAGGACCTAATGGCAAAGACTGCAACGATGACACCATTAAAGCCAACATCTTTCACGCATTCTTTGGTTCAGTATTTGTAAACAGCAATGGATTATGCCCAGTATTTCCTAGCCGAAACACAGAAAACTACAATGATCTAATACATATTGATTTTATAGAAGACAATGTTGAAAAAGCACTACACAATCTAAAACCATTTCTTTCTATTGGACCGGACGGAATATGTGCCTACTTCTTTAAAAAGCTATCCACTGCCATAGCAGAACCTATAAGCATAATCTTTGAAAAATTCTTCAGGACCAGCTCCTTGCCTAACCTATGGTCACAATCCATGGTCATCCCCATCTTCAAAAAGGGAGACCCCAGCCTAGTTGAAAATTACAGACCAATCTTTTTATGCTGCATCACCTGTAAAGTCATGGAATCAATTATTAACCAATCCATTATCCTCTGCTTAGAAACAAACAACCTACTCTCTAATAAACAATTTGGTTTCAGAAAAAAACTATCCTGTAATCTGCAACTCTTACACTGCAAAAAACATATGGACTACACAACTCGATCAGGGCATAACCATAGACACAATCTACATGGACTTCTGTAAAGCCTTTGATTCAGTGGTACACGACAAACTACTGCTAAAACTAAAATCCTTTTTTTTTTTGAAAAGAATTTTATTAATTTTCTACAAACAAACAAAACATTAAAACATCAACTCTCATATGTACATCCA
>BHEV01007078.1:0-11239 GCA_004319985.1 Emydocephalus ijimae | reverse complement strand
ATCAGAAGTGCAGGATTAGAACCCTGCTTTTTACTTAAGGTTGTTAAAACTTTATTAAACGCCTTTATAAGTTCATAACAGTATCCATAGAGCTTTCTGCTAACCATAACGTCATTATTATCTGCACATGGCAGCTCAGAGAAGATACTCAATGCTTTCAAATTTTTTTCCAGATGCAACTAAGTTCTCTCCCATTATTTCCACTGGCATAAAAGCATTGCAGGTTTCTTCATTCTCTACTGAAGTTCTTCAGCTTAGAGGTGACACAGAAATCATAGCATGGTCATGTTGGATGTTTAGGATGCCGAGACAATAATGGCAAGAGGAAGCATAGTTAGATGTGATTGATTTTGGCACAATGCCACATCCACCCTATTGTCCTGATGCTCCAGCTGTTGGCACTTTGTGCAGCACCGCTAATGTAATAATGGTGCTCGATGCAAGCAACCATTAAACTTCTAAAATCAAAGTCTAACTTTACAAGCACCCGAAGAAGCTTCAGTATCAATAGAGTTAAAATGCTTTTCTTTTTTACTTCCTTGCAGTCAGTTTAATGAGCAATTTTGCTTAGTGTGTCCAGAATATACAGTGGCATAAAAGTGTGCCATAAAGTCATTTTCCCGCTTCTTTGCATAACTCATTGGTAGCAAAGCATCAATAAAAGCTTTCTATCAATATACTTGTAAGTCATGCAACCATATACAGTACAACATTACTGGTAACTATATTGTCATATACCATAAAGACCTAAAGTACGCCTCACATTACAGTGTTGTTGTTGGTGTTTTTAATGATTGATCAGTTTATCAGGGAACATTTTAAAATGTCTGGAATTTGCACTACAGCAATATAAATCAAAGTATAATAAATCCAACATCAAGCAAATATGGAGGTTAGCATTTCCTATCAGCCTCGAACAATGCAGCTCCTATTTAGAAAAGCAGACTGCACATATACCTAGATAATTGTCCCATCAAAAGTGAAAAAGGAGTTTTTTTTTTAAAAAAAAATCATAGCTCCACATTTTGACATAGAAACAAAACTGATTTTTGAACAACAATGAACTTTTGGTACTCTACTTAAGATGCCTGAGATAAAGTTAACTTGATACTACTCCCTGAAAAAGAAAGGTGATTGCAATTACATTTTTGGGGAAATGAAGGAAAAGATCTGCCACTATTTCTTTAGAGAAGCATAGTAGTAAATAGATTGAATCATATATATTTTGTTACAACAGATTCCCTTATTGAAAACTGATTTCAGTTTCATGACAGAGATTAATAATTCATTGGGGGCTACCCCACAGTCCATTGAAAGAAGCCATCTCTGTCTTGCAGGCTGTTAATGGCCAGGAACTTCTGACTTTATTGTCTAGAACTTTATTATATCATTTTTATTTTATTTATTTACATCCTGCCTTTATTATTCTTTTAAATAACGTTAGGTAGCCACCATATCCAATACCCCTTCCTCCTCCTGTTTACTCCACACCAACAACCTTGTGAGGTGGGTTAGGCTGAGGGAGTGAATGACTGGCCCAAAGTCAAAATACAATGGGGCCATGTTTGTTGATCAGAGCAAGAGACACTCAAGGATTTTATCTTTGCACTTTCAAAATAAATGGGAACTAATTTGCTCATTTTGATGATCCTTCCAATTTCCTCTCTCAATTTTCCTATCAAGATATATTTCAAATGTATCTTATTTTAGGATAAAATTACTTAAACATGAGAAAAAAATGTGTGCAAAGGAGATTTGGAGGGGGGGAACTGCATTAAAAATCTATAATTTAATCCAGAGATGGGCTATTAATTTTCCCAAAGGGCGACATTGAGAAACTGGAGCTGTTGTGGAGTGACAATTCTCTCGGCCCTAGGAAGGAGACAATAGCAAACCAATTTTGAAAAACCTTGCCAAGAAAACTGCAGGGATTTATTTGTTGCTATAGTTGCAGAGAATTGAACATGATTCACTGGAAGGGGGAAAAAAAGGAACAACAAATGAGGTACCTAACAAATTAGTTTCTAACACCAAGTCCCCATCTCCATTCCTTAAAAGAAGTGTATAAAAGTTATACAATTTTTCTTAACATTAGAAAAGGGGAGATTGAGAAAGGTTTGTTGCTGCAAATGTGAAAATCACCCAGTAATTATCAGTTTTTATGCCAAACATCTAGCCCTGAACTCTTAAATTCCAGCAAACATTCAGAGAATATTTCCAAAATATTTTTACAGTGGGTTTTGATGACATGCCAGTAGGGAATATTGTGGCAAATACTGAGTGACCTCTTACCTTGGTCCAGCTATGATCTTATCAGAAAGCATCAGGTCACAATTTTATCTTTCTTGAAATGTATACTGGTGAGGTTAGTAGTTCTTTCTATATGTGTGAAGAATGTCATCCATCTTCTCAAGGGAGTAGTAGGAGGGATACAGAGAGAAATGGTGTAAAGCAGATGATAGGTAGGTAGGTAGGTAGGTAGAGGGGTGGGATCTGACACGGTTAACTACCAGTTCTGTTGTGAATGAATAAATGTGTTTAATAAAGGTTATTGAGAGCTTGAAGTAAAGTGCAGGGTTCTGGCCCTGCACTTCTGATTGGCCGATAATAGCGACATCGGATTGGTCCGTTCAGGAGAATCTGATTGGCTATTAACGAGCCTCTCCTATTGGTTAACGGAGCTAGCGCTCCCTGTGTTTCATTGGTTAAATAAGTAAGAGCTTGCCTATATAAAGGGGGCCGTTTCAACTATTGAGCTGAGCTGTTACACCATGTTAATAAAGAGTTTTGAAGTTCACCGTTTCACCGGCTCGTCTCCATTCTTAGCGCCCATGCTCAGAACATAACACTGGCGATGAAGGTGGGATTTGGAGACGTCAGAGCTGACTGAATGACAAAAAACGATAACTGAGCACGTGGCTGAAACGCACAATGGCAGAACCATGTCCGGCAGCGTCATACCACCAAGTCCATTTGACCCAGCGCAAGAGGACTGGGACTCATATATGGATCGCTTCCAGATGTTTCTGGAGACCAACAATTTTAAGGATGCCACTACCGGGAAGAAATGGGTGGTATTCCTAACTCATTGCAGGCTGACCATATTCAAGATGGCCAAGGCACTAGCGAAACCGGCAGAAGTAAAGTCTATGGACTGGGACTTCCTCGAACCCCTACTGAGGGCCCACTATGCACCGATCGTGCCAACGCTCGTTAGAAGGCATGAATTTTATCAGAGAAGTCAGCAGAAGGGCGAAAGTGTTGCTGATTTCATAGCGGATCTCCGGAACCTGGCCTATGCGGGTTTGCTGACCTCGAAGAAGCCCTGAGAGACAGAATAGTTCTGGGACTAGATGCACCACATGTCCAAAGCAAGCTGATGGCGAAAGGTGACATCAGCCTTGCAGATGCCATTACTGAAGCTACTGCAGCAGAAGCAACCAGGAAGTCAGCTGCCCGAATGCGCCATACCCACGCCCCGCTCCGACAACTGGCCTGCGAAATTTCACCTCATTCAGAAGGGCAGCTTTTAACGGCCCACCACGAGGACCTCGATTCGTCATCAGACAGCGACGAAGAAGAGGTCCACCGACTTCGGTCCGAACGAGACCAATGCCAGAGATCCCAGCACCAATGCGCTGGTTGTGCGGCAAGCCATCCCTGATCAGAATGCAAATTCCTTGACGTGCTCTGCCATGTGTGCGGGAAAAGAGGCCATATCGGACGGGTCTGTCGAAGCAAGCTTGGACCCTGCCAGCCCTCAAGAGGGGCTAACTATCGCCAACCGACAGGAAGCCGTCCTGTAAGGCGAGAACCCATGAACCACCAATGGAACAACCACCGCTACAGAAACAAACCCCTAAACCACCCAACGAAGCGAGAAGAGGCTCACCAAACTATCACGATCGGTCACGCCTCATCTCTTGATGCCAAGAAGATCCGAGTTAAAGTGGCCATCGAAAACCAGCCCTGCCTGATGGAAGTCGACTCAGGATTGTCTCTCTCAATGGTTTCCTGGAATACCCTCAAGCAGCTCATCCCTACTGTCCGGCGGCAAGACCTCAGATTCCAAAGACTCATACTCAAAGACCATCAAGGGAATCAAATCCCAGTCGTAGGATCCAGCCAAGTCCGGGTATCATTTAAGAAGCGTACAGCATTCCTACCCTTGACTGTAATCGACAAGGATCGGCCTAGCCTGTTAGGCCTCCAATGGTTCGCTCCACTTGGAATTGAAGTAGCCGGCATTCACCAAATATGCAACAGCGACTGGGAAGAGGACATCGTCCAAGATTTCCAGAACGTCTTTGCAGATAAATTAGGCGAGTACAAGGGGACCCCGATATCATTTAACCTCAACCCCGAAATAGCTCCCATCCGCCTTAAGCCTCGTCAAGTTCCATTTGCCCTTAAACCAAAGATTGATGAGCAGCTTGATAAATTAATAGCCCAGGGTGTGTTAGAACCAACCGATCACTCTCCCTGGGAAACCCCAATCATGACACCCATCAAGCCGGATGGATCGATAAGAATTTGTGGGGACTACCGAGCCACCCTGAACCACGCCCTTCAACAAAACGCGTATCCAGTACTGGTGGTGCAGCACCTCCTCCATTCCCTGGGGGGCAGAAAAGTCTTCGCTAAACTAGACTTAGCCCAGGCATACCAACAACTGCCGGTAGACAAAAAAACGGCAGAGGCCCAAACGATCGTTTCGGACCGAGGTGCGTTTAAATGTAACCGACTCCAATTCAGAGTAAGTGTAGCCCCGGGAATCTTTCAAAGTTTGATGGGAAGACTATTACAAGGGATAAAAGGCATTGTCCCATATTTTGATGATGTGTTAATCGCTACCCCGACTCGGCAAATACTAAGGGATCGCCTGAGGTTGGTTCTCCAGAGATTCAAAGACGCAAGTCTCAAAGTTAAGAAAAACAAGTGTCAACTCTGTACGGATCGTGTAGAATTTTTAGGATATTTAATTGATAATCATGGCATTCATCCCACCGACAGCAAACTCAGGGCAATCAAAAACGCCCCCAAACCCCAAAATAAGGCCAACCTCCAGGCGTTTCTAGGCCTTATCAATTTTTATAACATTTTCCTGCCTCACAAAGCAACCGTAGCCGAACCCCTACATCGTTTGTTGGACAAAAAAGCAATTTGGGTATGGGGACTCAGATAGGAGAAGGCGTTTCGAAATGTGAAAAAATTATTGACTTCTGACGCTGTGCTGATGCAGTACAACGAGACTTTGCCTTTAACGATCATGTGTGATGCATCCCGCTTCGGAGTGGGTGCCATTTTGAGCCACGTTTTGCCAAACGGTAATGAAGCCCCTGTTGCCTATTTCTCAAAGACGCTGTCAAAAACAGAACGCAATTACAGTCAAATTGATAAAGAGGCCCTTGCTATTGTGTCTGCTGTTAAGAGATTTCATGAATATGTGTATGGCCGAGCCTTTACTATAGTGACTGACCACAAACCTTTGCTGGGAATAATAGCGGGAGATAGGCCAACCCCTTATATATTATCTCCCAGAATGACTCGCTGGTCAGAATTCTTGGCTGCCTATAATTATAAGTTGCAACACCGCCCGGGGAAGGCCATTCCCCATGCCGACGCATTGAGCCGTGCACCACTTCCGGAGACCATTGATGACCCCGCTCCGACAGTTACAACGCTGTAGATCGAGACACTTCGAACACCGCCACTAACAGCCCGAGATATCACAATGGAAACGAAACGCAATCCCATCTTTGCAAGAGTCCTCAGTTGGGTCGAGCGTGGATGGCCATTGGACCAGATACCTGACGACAACGCCCCATTCAAGAATCGACAAATGGAACTGTTTTCCCAGAAGGGCTGCATTATCTGGGGTGATGGAGTCGTAGTCCCAGAGCGGTTATGACAAGCGATACTAAGAACCTTGCACGATGGCCACCCCAGCATCGTGCGCATGAAAGCCCTCGCACATAGCTACGCGTGGTANGTCCCGTATTCATCTGGACTTTGCGGGACCTACCAAAGGCCACACATTCTTATTAATGGTGGATGCCTACTTGAACTGGCTTGAAATCCATGAGATGAGAAATACAACAACTGAAGCGGTCATCAGGAAACTGGACAGACTATTTACAACACATGGATTACCAGACGTTCTGGGATCCGAGAAAGGGCCCCAATTTACCGCGCTGTCTTTTGAACAGTACCTGGCAGACCACGGTCTTCGCCATGCGCTGACTTTGCCTGCACATCCTGCAGCCAACAGAAGGGCCGAGCGCATGGTACAATTCGTCAAGAAAACGCTACAAAAAATGGACTATGACAACATCGAAGAAAAAATAAACCGAATCCTCTTTTTACAGCATATCACTCCACACAGCGTCACCAACAAAACTCCCGCCGAGTTATTGATGGGGCGGAAGCTCCGCTCCCACCTCGACCGTCTGCACCCATCGTATGAACCTGAGAAACAACACGGATCCAGCGGGAGATGATGTAACTTCCAGGTAGGCGACTTGGTTCTCGCTAAGAACTCTTCAGGTGATCTGTTGTGGGTCGAGGCAACTGTGGTCCAAGTAACCGGCCCCAGATCGTACTGCGTGAAATGTCGCGACGATAGAATATGGAAGCGCCATATTGATCAGCTGCGTTCAAGACTATAGTCAGGAATCTCTGAGCCCCCTGACTTCCAAACTGAGGGGGGAGGAGATACCGAGGAAGATGATTTTGAAACAGCAGAAAGCTTAAGCGGAAGTGATGACCGCGCAGAGGCAACATGGAAAGAAGGATCGGAGATGTGGGTGAGCTCTCCTCAGGGAAATGCCGAGAACATTGGCGACAATGAAAGTTTGAATGCAGAGCTAGAGGCACCCTTTTCACCAGAGAACGTCCTAACCCAAAAAGACTGTAGCCAAATACCGGGAATACAACGAAAATCAAATAGACAAACAAAACAACCTGCCTACCTCAAAGACTATGTAACCGCACCCCTTAAACGGAACCTGGGGGGAAGGCGTGTTGTGAATGAATAAATGTGTTTAATAAATGTTATTGAGAGCTTGAAGTAAAGTGCAGGGTTCTGGCCCTGCACTTCTGATTGGCCGATAATAGCGACATCGGATTGGTCCGTTCAGGAGAATCTGATTGGCTATTAACAAGCCTCTTTCATTGGTTAAAGGAGCTAACGTTTCCTGTGTTTTCATTGGCTAAGTACCCAAAAGCTTGCCTATATAAAGGGGGCCGTTTCAGCTATTGAGCTGAGCTGTTACACCATGTTAATAAAGAGTTTTGAAGTTCACCGTTTCACCGGCTCGTCTCCATTCTTAGCGCCCATGCTCAGAACATAACAAGTTCAGTGATTTACAAGGTTTGGTGATTTATGATGTGCTTCCCTGAACCCAGCACGTGCCTGTAAATCATCATCAGCATGCTGCGTGCAGAGAAGCAGCCTTTGAAAAAGCCCCTTTTTCCTGCTTTTTAAACTACAGCTGTGCCTTGCACAGCAGCTGAAGTTGAAAAAATCAGGAAATAAAGGTCAGGTAAGAGCCCAGATGGGCAGGTGGTCAAAAACATTGGTAGACATAGAACCGGTTCTATGTCTGCTGCTCTTCAGAGCTACCGGTTCTACAGAGGTGGACAGAACTGGAAGAAACCCACACCTGGATGAATGGATGGATGAATGGATAGATAGATAGATAGATGGATAGATAGATAGATAGATAGATAGATAGATAGATAGATAGATAGATAGATAGACAGACCTGTGATGGCAAACCTATGGCACGCGTGCCAGAGGTGGCACGCAGAATACTCTCTGTGGGCACACGCGCATGCCAGCTGGTCTGTAGATTTCTGGAGCTCCGGCATCCATGAAGACCAGCTGGCTGGCATGTGCATGCGTAGTGGCCAGCTGGTCTGCAGGTTTCTGGCACCTGAAAAGGCGAGCTGACCAACATGCGCATGCACACCGGCCAGCTGGTCTTCAGTTTCCAGCGCTCTGGCACACGCACACATTGTTAAGTTCAGCGCATGAGCGCAAGGATGGAGACGAGTCGGTGGACAGTGAACTTCAAATTCTTTATTAACATGGTGAAACAGCTCAGCTCGACGGCCACAATGGCCCCTTTATATAGGCAAACTCTTGAGTACTTAGCCAATGAAAACACAGGGAGCGCTAGCTCCATTAACCAATGGGAAGAGCCCGTTAATAGTCAATCAGATTCTCCTGAACGGACCAATCCGATGTCACTATTATCAGCCAATCAGAAGTGCAGGGCCAGAACCCTGCGCTTTACTTTAAGCTTTTAATAATTATTCAAGCACTTTTATTAATTCACAACACACATGTTTGGGCACATGGTGCCGAAAAGATTCGCCATCACTGTGATAGACAGACATGAGAGAGAGAGGGAGGGAGGGAGGGAGGGAGAAGGACAACACATACTTGTAGCAGATAAATATTGTAAATAACATAACTTTAGACTCATTAGCTGCTTAAATGTTATACGCAATATCTTTTTATGTTAAACTCTTCAAGGCCAAGAGTTCTTGCAGAAGAGCAAATAGGGTCAAGCTCAGTATCTAACCATTTTTTTTACTTGTTTCTTTATAATATAATAAGGAGAAATTTTCTGACAGTGAGAACAATCAACCAATGGAACAGCTTGCCTTCAGAAGTTGTGGGTGCTTCATCACTGGAGGCTTTCAAGGAGAGATTGGACAGCCATTTGTTAGAAATGGTATCGGGTCTCCTGCTTGAGCAGGGGGCTGGACTAGATGATCTACAAGGCCCCTTCCAACTTTGTTATTCTGTATATTTGTTTATTCAATTTGTACAGCCACTCATTTCAAACCAATGACTCTGGGCAGTAAACAATCCTAAAAGCAATTAAAACACAATACAAAAAAAGGGAAATTAAATACAAAAATCAACCAAGAGATCTTGTGATTTGTTGGTGTCAACATAACCAGGAAATGAGGCCCTTCACATCCTGGACACCGCAGGCCTGAGCACAGAGCCAGGACTTCTTCACGTTCAGAGAGTTTACAAAGGATCTCTTTATGCAGATTTTGTAGATTTCTGTACCATCCTTGATTTGATTCATGGGAAGAGACAGTGGCCAAAAGTATACAAACTTACCATAAATAAGGATGATTGATGCTTAATTACAAACCAAATAATCATATATATTTTCTCTTCTTTTCCATTTATATATTGGCTTTCCTCTGTCTTTTTTGACAGGCAGAGTATTTCCAACTTCAGCATATGCTGACAATGGAGCAATTTTGCCTGTCTCACAGAGGGACATGAAAAGAGTCCTGAGGTCTCCGTGTATCTTTTGCAAAACCTAAGACCTTCTTGTTAACAATCAGAAACCAAAAGTGCTATCCTTTCTTTTAAAATCATCAAAAGATAGCAAATAAATGGGAACAGAATTTACCTTGAGTGTTTGTGTGTGTGTGTGTGTGGTTTTTTTTTTTTTTTTTTAGGAGTCCTTTTGGTGTTCTTTGAGCTTGGATGTTTTCTTGCAGATATTTAATCCTCATTTTATTCTGGTGGCCCTATAAGGTGATCGCAAATATCATTGCCCCCCCCCCCCACACACACATTGATCTTTTTATACCAAAGAAGTCTGTATGTTTTCAAAAACTGGTTGCATAAAAACTACACAATCAAGGCTTCTCCGTTCATCATGGTTATCTCCGTGCATTAAAAATGTGCTTCTGTTGCTTGAGGTGAGGTTATTGTCTCTCAAGTTCTCAGTCTGTGATCAAAATTAAGTTTTCCTTCCCTGGAAGTCCTGCCTGTATGCTTTTCTGAGAACATTTCAGGCTGGCTAAAATATGTGACAGAGAAGCTCGGTTACCAATTAGCAATTAGTCTGGTGGTACAGAAACACCAACTCACATAATAATGCTTTATTGTTCATTTTATAGTGACTGGCAGGGCCTACTGCTTTATCCTATTCTTCAGGGATTTCCAGGCAGGGAGCTTGATTACCATCCATATTATCTATTAGCGGATTGCTGTGCTATTACCTGAAGAGTTGCTACATCTGGTGTTTTGTGTGCATGCCAGTTGCTGCTCATTCCAAAATAGTATCAATTCGTTATTCAGTTTTGTATTGAAGCAGTTTTATTTTAGTTACTGCTGACCATAATAAAGTAATTACGAATATACTTATGTGAAGAGGCTGACTAATTCAGGGTCCCTAATCCCTGGTCCGTGGACCGCTCTGTGGCATGCCAGCAACCGGTCTGCGCAAATTAGCAAAGCCCCATCCATGGGGTGCAGGCAGGACATGAAACCACACTCCCACCAGTCCACGGAACCAGTCCCTGATGCCCAAAAGGTTACGGGCCACTGGTCTCGGTCACTAGCTGTTCCCCCAATATATATAGCCCTCCAGTGATGGGATTCAAATTGTTTTACTATTGGTTTGGTGGTCGTGGCTAAGTGGGTGTGCTTTTTCTAACACTGGTGCGCAGCTTTCCCCACACTAGCTGAGACCTGCAGTGCCAATCAGCTGAGAGGATAAAGAAGAAAAAAGTGCAGGGGCAAGTGGGAGGGCCGATCTTGCGCTTTTCTCTTTTTTATCCTCTCATCTGATTGGAGAATTTGTTTCCTCCTCTCAGCTGATCTTTGGAGGCTTTTTTTTACTACCGGTTCAGGTGAACCGGGCCAAACCGGTAGCATACCACCACTGTTTCCCTCTTTAGTTTATACGTAGCAAAGAGTGCCTTGGAATGGGCTAAGAAGTGTCACTGAGTGAATGGATTAAAATAAGGTAGACGGGCAAGTAATTATGCAACCAGGGTATTAATATCACCCGTAATATAGCCAGAGTGGATTTCATATATAGAAATTTAAACTACAGTGCGGTCAATTTCTGGATTATGGAAATGCTATTTGGAACTGAAAATAGTACTCTGCAAGCTCTGATCAGTCAAGCACCCATTTCTTACCCATATAATTTCATACATGGCTAAATTGGGCTTGGGATCGGACACTGAACTTTTGATAGTTAAATTTGGATTGTTTTTATGAGAAAGAGAGAGGAAGGAAAAGGAATGTGCAGGATACAGCAGCAAAATGTACTCTCATTGTGCCTTTGATTCTGATAGGAAACATTGCATTATTTTAAAGATCACTACCCTGTCGCGTCAGCGACCAGCTGTGGTTCAAGTCTTCTCAGCCTGTAGAGCCCCCGCAGGGGTGAGTTTTAGCGGGACC
>BHEV01007077.1:0-30300 GCA_004319985.1 Emydocephalus ijimae | reverse complement strand
GTTGCTTACTTCCTGGCATTTGTGACAAGCTTTTACCCATGTCTCGATCTGCTTGTCAATGCCCGGCCACCACGCGTAGCTTTGTGCGAGGGCTTTCATGTGCACAATACCGGGGTGGCCATCGTGCAAGGTTCTTAGTATCGCTCGTCGTAAGTGCTCTGGGACAACGACTCTATCACCCCAGATAATGCAGCCCTTCTGGGAAAACAGTTCCGTTTGTCAATTCTTGAATTGGACGTAGTTGTCAGGTATCTGGTCCAATGGCCATCCGCGCTCGACCCAACTGAGGACTCGTGCTAGAATGGGGTCACGTTTCATTTCAATCGCGATATCTCGGGCTGTTAGTGGTGGTGTTCGAAGTGTCTCGATCTGCAGTGTTGTAACTGTCGGAGCGGGGTCATCAATGGTCTCCGGAAGTGGTGCACGGCTCAATGCGTCGGCATGGGGAATGGCCTTCCCTGGGCGGTGTTGCAACTTGTAATTATATGCCGCCAAGAATTCTGACCAGCGAGACATTCTGGGAGATAATATATAAGGGGTTGGCCTATCTCCTGCTATTATGCCCAGCAAAGGTTTGTGGTCAGTCACTATAGTAAAGGCTCGGCCATACACATATTCATGAAATCTCTTAGCAGCAGACACAATAGCAAGGGCCTCTTTATCAATTTGACTGTAATTGTGTCTTTGAGAAATAGGCAACAGGGGCTTCACTGCCGTTTGGCAAAACGTGGCTCAAAATGGTGCCCACTCGGAATGGTGATGCATCACACATGATCGTTAAAGGCAAAGTCTCGTTATACTGCATCAAAACAGCATCAGAAGTCAATAAATTTTTCACATGTCGAAACGCCTGCTCCTCTCTGTGTCCCCATACCCAGGTTGCTTTTTTGTCCAACAAACGATGTAGGGGTTCGGCTACGGTTGCTTTGTGAGGCAGGAAAACGTTATAAAAATTGATAAGGCCTAGAAAAGCCTGGAGGTCGGCCTTATTTCGGGGTTTTGGGGCTTTTTTGATTGCCCTAAGTTTGCTATCGGTGGGGTGAATGCCTTGACTATCAATTAAATATCCTAAAAATTCTACACGATCCGTACATAGTTGACACTTGTTTTTTTTAACTTTGAGACCTGAGTCTTTAAATCTCTGGAGAACCAACCCCAGGCGATCCTTTAGTATTTTCCGAGTCGGGGCAGCGATTAACACATCATCAAAATATGGGACAACGCCTTTTATCCCTTGTAATAGTCTTTCCATCAAACTTTGAAAGATTCCCGGGGCTACGCTTACCCCGAACTGGAGTCGGTTACATTTAAACGCACCTCGGTGCGTAATGATCGTTTGGGCCTCTGCCGTTTTTTTTGTTGTTGGTATGCCTGGGCTAAGTCTAGTTTAGCGAAGACTTTTCCGCCCCCTAGGGAATGGAGGAGGTGTAGCACCACCGGTACCGGGTAAGCGTTTTGTTGAAGGGCGTGGTTCAGGGTGGCTCGGTAGTCCCCACAAATTCTTATCGATCCATCCGGCTTGATGGGTGTCACGATTGGGGTTTCCCAGGGAGAGTGATCGGTTGGTTCTAACACACCCTGGGCTATTAATTTATCAAGCTGCTCGTCAATCTTTGGTTTTAGGGCAAATGGAACTCGATGAGGCTTAAGGCGGATGGGAGCTATTTCGGGATTGAGGTTAAATGATATCGGGGTCCCCTTGTACTCGCCTAGTTTTTCTGCAAAGACGTCCTGGAATTCTTGGACGAGGTTCTCTTCCCAGTCGCTGCTGCAGATTTGGTGAATGCCAGCTACTTCAGTTCCGAGTGGAGCGAACTATTGGAGGCCTAACAGACTAGGCCGATCCCTGTTGATTACAATCAGGGGTAAGAATGCTGTTCGATTCTTAAACGATACCCGGACTCGGCTGGATCTAATGACTGGAATTTGATTTCCTTGATAGTCTTTGAGTATGAGTCTTTGGAATCTGAGGTCTTGCCGCCGGACAGTAGGGATGAGCTGCTTGAGGGTCTTCCAGGAAACTATCGAAAGGGACGATCCTGAATCGACTTCCATCAGGCAGGGCTAGTTTTTGATGGCCACTTTCACTCGGATCTTCTTGGCATCAAGAGATGAGGCGTGACCGATCGTGATAGTTTGGTGAGCCTCTTCTCGCTTCATTGAGTGGTTTAGGGTTTTGTTTCTGTAGGAGTGATTGTTCCATTGGTGGTTCACGGGTTCTCGCTTTACAGGACAGATTCCTGTGGGTTGGCGATAGTTAGTCCCCCTCGAGGGCTGGCTGGGTCCTAGCTTGCTTCTACAGACCCGTCCGATATGGCCTCTTTTCCCGCACACATGGCAGAGCGCGTCGAGGAATTTGCATTCTGATCAGGGGTGGCTTGCCCCACAACCAGTGCATTGGTACTGCGATCTCCGGCATTGGTCTCGTTCGGACCGAAGTCGGTGGACCTCTTCTTCATCGCTTTCTGATGACGATTCGAGGTCCTCGTGGTGGGCTGTCGTCAGCTATCCTTCTGACTGAGGTGAAATTTCTCAGGCGAGTTGGCGAAGCGGGGCATGGGTGCAGCGCATTCGGGCAGCCGACTTCCTGGTTGCTTCTGCTGCAGTAGCCTCAGTGATGGCATCTGTAAGGCTAATGTTGCCTTTTGCCATCAGCTTACTCTGTGTGTTTGGAGCATCTAATCCCAGAACTATTCGGTCTCTCAGGGCTTCTTCTAGGGCGGCAAACCCGCATAGGCCTCCCAGATTCCGGAGATCCGCTATGAAATCAGCANTGGGCCCTCAGCAGGGGTTCGAGGACGTCCCAGTCCATAGACTTTACTTCTGCCGGTTTCGCTAGTGCCTTGGCCATCTTAAATACGGTCGGTCCGCAATGAGTTAGGAATACTGCCCGTTTCTTTCCGGTAGTGGCATCCTTCAAATGGTTGGTCTCCAGAAACATCTGGAAGCGATCCATATATGAGTCCCAGTCTTCTTGCGCCAGGTCGAATGGAGCGGGTGGTATGATGCCGCTGGACATGGTTCCACCGTTGTGCGTTTCAGCCACGTGCTCTGTTATCGTTCTTCGTCGTTCAGTCAGCTCTGACGTCTCCAAATCCCATCCTCGTCGCCAGTGTTAAGTTCTGAGCATGGGCGCTAAGAATGGAGACGAGCCGGTGAAACGGTGAACTTCAAAACTCTTTATTAACATGGTGTAACAGCTCAGCTCTATGGCCGCAACGGCCCCCTTTATATTGGCAAGCTCTTGAGTATTTAATCAATAAAACACAGGGAGCGCTAGCTCTGTTAACCAATGGGAGAGGCTCGTTAATAGCCAATCAGATTCTCCTGAACGGACCAATCCGATGTCGCTATTATCGGCCAATCAGAAGTGCAGGGCCAGAACCCTACACTTTACTTCAAGCTCTTAATAATCTTTATTCAAGCACTTTTATTAATTCCCAACACTTGGTGGCACTGTGGCTTAATAACCCTGAGACTGCCAGTGAGAAATGATTTGCATTCTGATGGTTTGAGTCCTGTTCTGTGAGACGGAGTAAGCTCCCATCTCTCAATCCCTAGCTCCTGCTCTCCCAGCAGTTTGAAAGCATGCAATATTGTGAATAAATTGGTATCACTTCGGTCCAAAAAAATCTTGCGATGTTCATGTGTGCAAAAGCTGGCACTGGACCTGGATGGATGTGGGGCAACACATGACCACCGTAGGGGTATTAGATTGAACAATATGTTGGATTAGGATGATTTCTGGCTTGCTCTGAGCAGCCTTCCTTAATTTCCTGTCTGATTTGCAAAATGACTTGGAAAAGGAAGAAACTTGAAATATCATGCCACATACTTCATAATCAATAAAGTATTGGTTAAGTAAGAGCTCATTGTAACATAGAGATTATCGTTCTGTTCCCCAGGAAATATTTTATCACCCGCTTTAAAACAGTATGTAACACGTTTATTTCTTTTATGGCACATGGAAGTAAAGTATCCAGCAGTAACTTCAATATTCCAGTATGAACATACTAGTAATAAGTGCACCACAATGTATTGTTATTCTAAAGCAAGATGTTGGAAGGGGCCCCGTTTTCAATATTTATGGAGTGCTAACATGAAAAAGTTCATTTCCAGCCCTGCCAGCTCTTAGTTGTAAAGGTGTAAAATAATGATCTTTTCATCAACAAAAATACCGGGCTATAAATTTAACTGCCTCTCATGAGCAAAGAGCTTCTCTTGCTGCCATCTGTTACTTTTTGTTTGAAGGATTTAATATTTAATATTTTTGGTTAACCATTTCCCCTCTCTAGCTTAAGCACACTTCTCCCAGACATTTAAGAGCACCAATCGATATTAATCTAAAGCTGTGATGGTGAACCAATGGTGGCACCCAAAACCATTTGTGCCAGCACATGAGCCACAGGCAAACTTACCTCACTGTGCATGTGCACCCCTCACAGCTGATTTTCAGCCTGTTTGAGACCTTTTTCGGCGTCCCGGAGGCTTGAGGACAATTTCTGCAGCCTTTGCAGGCCGAAAAATGGGCCCGTTTCGTCAGTTCCTGGGCCTATTTTTCAGCCTGCAAAGGCTGCAGAAGCTGTCCTCAAGACTCCGGGAGGCCGAAAAAGGCCTCAAACAGGCTGAAAATCAGCTGGGAGGCACAGTGCAGATAAGGGGGCAGCGGGGTGGAGGGGAGCATGCATTGCTTTCTGGGTGCTGGCATGTGAGCATGCATGCACAATTTTTGGCACAGGAGCCCAAAATGATTAGCCACCGCTGGTCTAAAGATTTACCCAAAAAACTAATGTACAATATAAAAAGCAAAGAATGAGGATAACATAAAAATGCTTAGGCATGTGGCTGGATTCACCCATTGTGCAGAAGTGCCTGGAAGGAAGGAGGTCAAAAAAGTCAAGATGGAAGCCATGCCATCTTTTAAAAATGTTTTGATCACTGGATTTTTTTTTATGGCCCCCTCCATTGCATTATGTGACTCTACGGTGTGCTTGTAGCTGGATTAGCTTGTTGTAAAATCAGTTCATTGTGATTTTTAAATACTAGGAGTCCTTGTCTTAATGACCACAATTGAGCCTAGAATTTATGTTGCTAAGTGAGACATTTGTTAAGTGAGTTTTGTCCCATTTTATGATTTTTCTTGCCCAGAGTTGTTAAGTGAATCACTGTAGCTGTTAAGTTAGTAACATGGTTGTAAAATGAATCTGGCTTCCCCATCGACTTTGATTATCAGAAGTTGGCAAAAGGTGATCCACATAATCCTGGGACATTACAAGTGTCATAATGACATGCCAGTTGTGTCAAGCATCTGAATTTTGATCATGTGACCAGGGGAATGTTGCAGCAGTTTTTTAAGTGGGAAAAGTGATCATAAGAGCTATGGTGGCGCAGTGGCCATAATGCAGTACTGCAGGCTATTTCTGCTGACTGCCAGCTCTCTCAAGGCTCAAAGTTGACTCACTCTTCCATCCTTCTGAGGCTGGTAAAATGAGGACCGAGACTGTTTGGAGCATTATGCTGACTCTGTAAACTGCTGTAAAGCACTGTGAAGTTGTATATAAGTCTAAATCAAAGGCTGTCAAATTCCCAGCCTGCAGGCCAGATGCATCACATGCTGGCCACACCCATGCCCAGTTTAGCGAAGGGGGGAAAGTCCCGATACATTACGTGATGCCGCCATGATGACATGAGTTTGACACCCCTCGTCTAAGTGCTATTGCTATAAATCTCTTTTTTCACTGCTGTTGTAACTTTGAACGGTCACTCAATGAACCGTTGTAAGTCGAGGAGTACCTATATTTGAAGGTACTAACCATCAAGGTTGTTAGAAGTAAAAGGAAGGAATATAAATTTGATATATCTGATCAAGATTAACATAGATAGGTTGCTATTTACGGCAACCCTTAACAGACATTTGCTGACATCAGACCAAAATGATGAAGCTTTATGGATTTGTTTATAGTTAAGAAGAGGGGCATGGGAAGAAGAAAATGATTTGTGAGGGGAAAAAAAGGCGACAAATTACTTGCTTATACATCGGATGAAAAGGGAAGTCACGGGGTTGCATATTTCTTTCATTTTTGGTAATGTATTCTTTTTTTTCCCATTCTTTTTCTTTCTATTTTTCTCTCTTTTCTGTGCCTCCTGTTTTTTTTATTGATGTCTACTGTTGTAATTGTAAGATTTAATACAATTACTATTTTTTTTTTTTTAAAGCAAAGAGGATTTAGCAGTAGGGGTAAAAAAAGCTGCTCTACCGGGCCTCATTCAGGGAGCTATAATTCAATTGCTTCCCGGACACAATCAGGTGAAAATGGTGATTATCCAGAAGACAGAAGGGGCTGACTGGATAGTCTCCAGCAAAGTGGCAGCTTGTATGAGCAGCGGAATGATCAATGCAGGTGGCTCCTTTAGCAAAGGGAAGCTGTGCCTAGGAAAATGGAAGAAAACGGCCCGAGCAAAACACACCCAGCCAGATTCTTATGGGAATATTGCAGCAGCATTAACTTATCCCCTTTCAACAGTGCACTTTGTACTGCTCAAGGGGAAGCAAAAGACGAAGGCAATGGCGACATCAGTGGTGAGGTGCGAGCAAGGGTGAATGCAGCCTGGATGCGTTGCCGAGGACTCACCGGTGTGTTATTTTGAAAGACCAACCTATCTTAAATCTAAGGTTTACAACACAACCATCCACCCAGTTGCACTGCATATGGCACTGAATGCTGGGCAGCAACAACAGGAACCGAAAGCTACCTCCACGCCATGGAAGTGTGAAAGCTCTGTTGGATATCGGGCATCTCCCTTTTTGACCACATCATAAATGATACCAATTCGACAGCATTTTGGTGTGGCACCAATTATAGAGAAGATGAAAGAAGGCCTACTCTGCTGGTATGGACATGTCCAGAGAGCAGCAGCTTCCACCGTGGCCAAGACTGCCTACCAACTGGAAGTCGATGGCTGACAACCTTGTGGGTTTCCAAAACAGAGATGGCAAAACACCATTAACAAAGACATGCAAGCTGCGGGCCTGCTCCATAGAGACACAGCTGACTGTGCCAAGAGGTGTTCAATGATCTGAAAAGTGGCCCCTGCAGCTGTGGGAATACACTAGGGAGGAGGAGGAGGGGGGGGTGGGAAGGGGAAGAAGAGGAAGAAGAAGAAGAAGAAGAAGAAGAAGAAGAAGAAGAAGAAGAAGAAGAAGAAGAAGAAGAAGAAGAAGAAGAAGAAGAAGAAGAAACTCCATCGTGTTGAGATGAACTGCATAGATATAACTATGGAGTTATTTTGGAAACAACATGGAAATAGTTTGCCTTGGTCTCCTTCTGCAGTATTTTTTTCTCTTTTTCACTGACATCTCATCCTGGAATTCCTTGGAGATCTCTGCTCCAAGTACTACTAGCTCAGCCTTTTTAAAAGTCAGCCAAGGTCATTTAGATGTTGTCAGCCAGTCATCTCTCTCCGCTCAGGCCCCACTCCTGACCATTAGGAAATATCTCTGCAGTTTTCTTGGCAACCATGGAGAAGTAATTTTTCACTGCCGTCTTCTAAGTTATATCTATGTCTGTTTATGTATGTGCCATGGAATTTTCAAGCTTTAATGAAGATCTGGCCTTGTGGACTTCTTGTTGTTGTCATTCTTCTGAGATCACACACAAGCTTGGCTGAGTATTACCACCTGGTTAGGCATCTAAGGAGATAAGAGAATCAGCCTTTTGACCCTCTCAATGGCTCAGCTGAGGGTGGTGCAGACTTGTGCATTCCTCCAGTCTACTATACACCATTCTTGAACTTCATCTTTGGCCCTTCCCTCTCAGGAATCTTGAATGTGATAGCAATCAATAAGAGAAACAGCAATTGATAATGCTCAGTTTTCATAGAATTATGGGGTTTGAAGAGATTTTGAAGTTGTCTAAACCTGACCAGAGTAGGAATCCATAGATCACCCCAGACAAATGGCTGACCACTGTTTTTTTGAGGATTTCCAGTGATGGAGAAGTACCCCCATTTGCCAACTCCAAGAGGCAAACTGTTCCATTGCTTAGTAGCTTTCCCAGTGAGGAAATACATCTTTAGTTTAAGTTTGAATTTCTCACCATAAACCTTTCTTCCCTGGGTTCTTGTCTTACCTTCACGTGCTAGTAAAATAAATCTTATGACAGCTCTTCAAACATTGGAAAGATGCTATGGTGTCTCCTCTTAGCCTTCTCTTCTTTAGTTAAACATTCCCAGTTCCATTCATCATCCTTTGAAGGATTTCACTATTTTTGTTGCTCTTTCTGGACTCTTTCCAGTTTCTTGGCACCCTTTCTGTATTGTGATGACCATAATTGGACCTAGTATTTGACTTCCTCAGGGTTTTGAATCCTTCCTGCAGATGATGTTTCCAGGACGCTTTTCCATCTGTTCAGTTAATATTATAGGCTTTCCCTGCCTCTTTGTCTGATTGTCTCTGTCTCTCCATCCATCCATCCAGTGGTGGGATTCAAAATTTTTTACTACTGGTTCTGTGGGCTAGGTGAGCATGGCTAGGTGGGCATGGCCATGTGATTGGGTGTGTGTGGCTTTTTTGCAGCACCACACCCCCACCCTGTTTTTTGGGCCTTCTGGGCCTCAGGGGAGCCTCCGGGGGGGGAGCGTTTTTGCTCCCAGAAGGCTTCCCCGGGGCTCAGGAAGAAAAAAAAACAGAGCATAGGAGGGGGACACAACACCCCTCCACACTCCATTTTGGGGCCTTCATGGCCTCAGAGGAGCCTCTGGGGGGGGGACGTTTTTGCTCACAGGGGAATCCCAGCACAGTGGTTCATAGGAACAGCTGATTGTCAGGAGGTTAAAAAAAACTTTAAGGAGTGACTGGGTGGGCAAGCATTGGGCAGATGGGATGAGCGAGCATTGGGCATCAGGCAGGCGGGGTGAGCGAGTGGCAACTGGCCGATTGGGTTGGGGGCATGGCCAGCCAGAAGTTACTGCCGGTTTGGCGACTCACGCCAAATCCTTGCTACCGGTTTGCTTGAACCGGTGTGAACCGGCTGAATAACACTACTGCATCCATCCATCCATCCATCTATCATCTATTTTCCACCATTCTAATTATTTTTATAAACTCATCATTTTGAACATATCTAATATTCCTTCCTCCTCTTATTTTCCCCACAAAAAAAATTCTGTTGGATGGGATGGGCTGAGAGAGACTGACTGACACCAGCTAGCTTTTATAACTAAGGCAGGACTAGAACTCACAATCTTCTGGTGATTGGCCCAAAGTCACCTCAATGGCTTTCATGCCTAAGGTAGGATTAGTGTTCATGGTCTTCTGGTTTCCAGCCAGGTGCCTCAACCACCAGACCAAACTGGCTGTCAGGGTTCCAGTGATTGCCCTAATTAAACAAGCCTCAAAAAACCCCAAAAGATTTATTAGGAGCAATAGGTTGGCATTATCCCAGTTGAAGCCAACTCTGACACACGTGATTTATGGTCACCTGTGACCCTGTTTGCCCCCTCCTCCCTGGGTGTGTCATCAATCAGATTCTCCAACGAAGCACCTTCATGGGCTGGGGGAGTCATCAATCACATTCTCCAATAAAGGATTTTCCCTGGCGGAAGATCCGGTAGCCTAACTACAATCTTTCTAAGAGATGCATGGAATGTACTTCTGATCCCTCCCCCCGCTTATGGCAACTCAAAAGCAGTCATAGGAATTCTTTACGAGTTGACACTGTTTCTCTATGGGGAGAAATTTAAAAAAAATCTTGGTTCCCCACTACAATTAGACAGTTATGTGAACCTATTTCACTTTCCCAGGCACATATATTCTAGTATTCATGTTCTTTCCCAACTTTAATTATCTGTTATTTGGTAAAATTTTGTAAGAGAAGGAGCAGCAGAGCCTAGGGATGGAGTTAAAAAAAAGGGATCACCTAGAATCTATACATAACCACAAGTGAACAAAGTCCAATCTTTCTTGACTTCCATTGAACCTCATCTAATTCCTAGCAGGTGCTAACCATTAGTTGAGAACATTCTGTGAATAGGCATGAGTAGCCATAAATCAATTTAGTTGGACCTTCATATGTGGACCTGATCTCCCATGCCTGACAAATCCCACCTCTATCAGGCCCTGTCTTTAAGAAGGATTAAGAGAAATTAAAACAAGTCCAGAGAATGACAACAAAGAGGATCCAAAGACTAGAAACTAAGACTGAAGAGGGATTTAGCTGTGAGAAGTACGAGGAGGGATAAATTAGCACCTTTCAAATATTTGAAGCAATGATACATGGGAAGAGGTCAGGAGTTGTTCTATCTTGCCCCAGTGTGCAGGACTGAGAATAATGAATTAAATTCCAGGAAGACAGACTCCAATTGAATGTTAGAAAAATCTTATTGCCAGTCAGAGCAGTGGAAGAAATTGCTTAGAGTTGGGCTGTTTTATAGTGGATATGTTCAGGTTGAAACTAACAACCATTTTGGGATGCTTTAATTTGGACTCCTGAACTGAGAGGAGTCACTTCACGATAACTTAGAATAGAATAGAAAAATAGAGTTGGAAGGGACCTTGGAGGTCTTCTACTCCAACTGCCTGCTTAGGCAGGAAACCTTACACCACTTCAGACAAATGGTTATCCAATCTCTTCTTGAAAACTTCCAGTGTTGGCGCATTCACAACTTCTGGAGGAAAGTTCTTCCACTGATTAATTATTCTAACTGTCAGGAAATTTCTCCTTAGCTCTAAGTTACTTCTCTCCTTGATTAGTTTCCATCCATTACTTCTTGACCTGACTCCTTCTTCTTTGTGACAACCCCTGATATATTAGAAGACTGCTATTATGTCAGTCCTAGTCCTTCTTTTCATCTAGACCTAGTTCCAGCAACAGTTCTTCATATGTTTTAGCCTCCAGTCCCCTAATCATCTTTGTTGCTCTTCTCTGCACTCTTTCTAGAGTCTCAGCATTTCATGATGATTTCATGATGATTTTATGGTTTCTCTTTATCATTCAGATAGTCCTTGACTTATGACTGCAATGGAGCCTGCCCATCACAGCCGTGTGTTCTGATGGTCAGAAATCAGTTCACCCACATGTCCAACATGACTTCACAAACCTTTTAATGATGGTTGTTAAGCAAGTGCCAAGGCTGTAAAATCAACGTTGTAGTCATTAAGTGAACAGATGGCTTGCTCTGTGCTAGTTTTGATGAAAACTGGAAGTAAATACAGGTAGTCTTCGAGCACAATTGAGCCCAACATTTATGTTGTTTGGTGAAACAAGTGCGAAGTGAGTTTGCCCCATTTTACGACTTTTCTTCCCACAGTTGTTCAGTGAATCACTGCCATTTTAAATTAGTCAAACTGTTGTGAAGTGAATCTGGCTTCCCCATTGACTATGTTTGTCAGAAGGTCACAAAACGGAACACCGCAACAGTCATAAATATGAATCTGTTGCCAAGTGTCTGAATTTTGATCACATAACCAGGGGAATGCTGCAATGGTTGTAAGTGTGAAGGCTAGTTAGTTTTTTAGTGCCGTTGTAATTTTGAACAGTCACTAAATGAAGTGTCGTAAGTCAAAGACTACCTGTATTAGTTTTTGGCAAAGTATCATCAAACTTGGTCATGGGACCACAAGGCACTGCAAATGGATATAAATGGGGGCTAATTGCCAAGTGTCCAACATGCAAACACAGAGAGAGAACCTGGCCATCCAAATTTTGGAACCAGGTTGTACGTATTCCCAGGGAGCCTCAATGTAACTTTGAATGGTCACTAAAAGACTGGTCATAAGTTGAGGACCACCCAGAGGTGGTATTCAGCAGGTTCTGACCAGTTCTGGAGAACCGGGAGCGGAAATTTTGAGTAGTTCGGAGAACCGGCAAATATCACCTCTGACTGTTCCTGCCCCCATCTATTCTCTGCCTCCTGAGTCCCAGCTGATTGGCTGGGTCTTCTTTTGTTGCCCTGCAGAGGAGAATGGAGTTGGAAAGCAGGTTAGTGGGGTGGAGTGGGGTGGAAATGGAGATTTTACAGTATCCTTCCCCTGACACACCCACCAAGCCACATCCACAGAACCAGCAGTAAAAAAAAATCGAATCCCACCACTGGGACCACCTATATTTTGATCTTATCTGAGTGGCAGAAACTCATGGGGCCAGTAGATGGCAGCAAAAGGACCTTGAAAACCAGCCCTCTAATAGGCATACAAATTATTGCATCACCAATCTGATAGCCGTTTAGCTATCAATCGTTTCAAGTTAACTTACTTCCTCTGATTTTCTCTGCCGTTTCTTGCATCCCGGTTATGGCAGCTGCAATGAATCAGCCAATTGATTTAGCTAGGTTATTGTTCCTTCTTTTCACTTTTCAAAAGAGTTTGAGACTGCTAGAGATGGAGGAAGAACGCTGGGGGGTAGGGCAAGGCTGGTGTCGAATTAGTTTTAGGAAGAAAAGTTTCTCTGGTAATTGATTTAGATTCCTCCGGGATTCTGAACTTGGATCAGTGATCCAGCTTTAATATGGAGCAGGTGGCAATTGTGCCCAAGAAGGCCTTTGCAAAAATACATCTTGTGCACCAGATGTTCTCATTGCTAGCTCGAGAGGCACTGCATCGCATCACTGATACCTTAGTCACTCCCCAACTGAACTATTGTGCTGTAAATGAATGGAACAACTAGACACAAAGACGGTTTTTTCCTCATGCCATCACCCTGCTAAACAACTAATTCCCACAATACTGCTCAAACTTATCTAGAAAGGCAGTATTACGATCACTACTCTCATCTTCCCAATTATCTATCACCTTATTATCTTCTTATGACTATAATTGTTGCTTGTAACAATTTAAATTGTTTAATTAGTATCCGAGTATGATTTAAGTTGATTCTTACTTAGTATTCATGACTATCACTAAGTGTTGTATCTAATGTTTTATGATTAATGTATTTTTACAATGACTATCACTCCTGTTTTATGTACACTGAGACCTTATGCATCGGAGACAAATTCCTTGTGTGTAATCACACTTGGCCAATAAATTCTGTTCTGTTCTGTTCTGTTCTGTTCTGTTCTGTTCTGTTCCGTTCCATTCTATTCCATTCCATTCCAGATGGATCTGCCGTTGAAATGCATTTGGAAGCTTCAGTTGATCCAGAATGTGGCAACACAGACAACGCTGGACACACCATGGTATGTCCACATAATGCAGCAACAGCAATAGCACTTAGACTTATACACCTTGGAAGGGACCTTGGAGATCTTCTAGTCCAACCCCCTGCTTAGGCAGGAAACTCTACACCATTTCAGACAAATCGTTGTTCAATCTCTGAAAAACTTCCAGTGTTGGAGCATCCACCACTTCTGGAGGCAAGTTGTTCCCCTGATCAATTGTTTTAACTGTCAGGAAATTTCTCCTTAGTTCTAGGTTGCTTCTCTCCTTGATTAGTTTCCATCCATTGCTTCTTGTCCTGCCTTCTGATGTTTTGGAGAATAGTTTTAACTCCCTCTTCTTTGTGGCAGCAGACTTTATCAATTTGACCAGAAGAAGGATCAGAGTTGACTTTTAATATGGTGGCATTCCACTCCGTCACACTACCCTGCATGTTATTTATTTCCTTTTTGGGGAGAAGGGATTAAAAGTGGAAATTATTCCCTCCCGGTCAGCCTACTTTGTGATGAATGGGAAAGTCCAGACCAGTGTTTCTTTGGCCTCTTGAAGATTGGTGGACTTCAACTCCCAGAAAACTTTGCTGGCTAGAGAATTCTGGGAGTTGAAGTCCACCCCTCTTCAAACGACCAGTGTTGAGAAACATTGCTCTAGAAAATGGTTGGCAGGGAGATGGACTGAAGCATCACTCCTGGATCAGGAAGTGGATTCATCTGACAGCAGTAGGAATGTCTGGGTCAGCCGTACAGCAATCACACATCCTGTGTGTTAGACTTCAGCTTTTGAAGGTGTCTGTGTGGGTGTACATGCATTTATTTGGTGCAGGCCAATTTTCAGATTCCTCACAATGGAAATCTGCAGACTTGATCTATGCAAATCATTCATCCTTTCCTCCCTTTCCTCAGAACTCTTTTTATTTTATTTATTTATTTTTATTTGTCAATTGCTTACAAGATAATAGGTATAAGTAAAAACATAGTTATGAATACATGGATACATATAAGAAAAATAAAAATATATATAAAAGAAACAATAGGACAGGGACGGTAGGCACGTTGGTGCGCTTATGCACACCCCTCTTACAGACCTCTTGGGAAAGGGGTGAGGTCAATAGTAGACAGTCTAAGGTTAAAGTTTTTGGGGTTTGGGGAAAAAAACCACAGAGTCAGGAAGAGTATTCGAGACTCTCTGCTGCTTTCTTTTCAATTAGCAGCTGTCAGACCCGTCATAATGAAAGCACTTGCTGAAGAGCACTAAGATGTCAATGTTGAGACTGCAAATCCAAACTTGAAACAGCATGTTGTAAATCAATTGTCACTGCTCTGACAACTCCCCCAGGAGCACAGTGGGAAGCCATCCAAACTGAACCGGATGCTCCTTTCCCAAGTTAATCTCCTGGCTAGAGGACAAACAGACTTTTTTCTCTTTTGTTCTTCTTTTTGTCAAAGGTGGCAAGGAGATGTGTCCACTTACAGATAAAAAGTGAAAGTTTCCATTCTGCCTCTTACCCAAGAAGCTTCTTCAGTTCTGACTGAATGGTGGAGAATGGAAGGACTTATGTTCCTAATGGAAGGGAAGGGATACAACACCATCTATCTCCTGTTTACAACACAGCCCTTTCAGCGGTTCCAAGAAGGCTCCACACCCATTGGCACTATTCAGGTGACCCCGAAGGCAGAGATAAACCTCCAAGTGGCCTCAATGACTCTCAGAAAGACTGCTAATGACCAGATGACTGCAAAGAATATAAATCCTTCCATTCTTCACCATTCAGTCAGAACTGAAGAAGCTTCTTGAATGAGAAGTGAAACATCTTCAAGGGGAAAAAAAACAAGGAAGTCCATTTGCCTTTTGAAAAAGTACCTTTGGGCCAAATGCTTCTTTACCCCTTCCAGACCAGATTCCAAATTTGGTTCTTCCAACATGTTATCAAAGTAACAGAATGGTAACATCATAACAGAGAGATTTTGAGAATGAAACGCTCCCTTCTCCCTGTTTTTTTCCATTTACAACTAACCTCTTCATTTCTAATGTCCATCCCATAAGTGAAATCTCAAACAAACAAGGCAGATTTAAATAATATCTATTGCAGATGCAATTAGCCTAGTAAAAATGAAAATTAGAACACAGAATATAGAATAAGAAGTTGAAAGGGACTTTCTAATCCAACCGCCTACTCAAGCAAATCCTATACCATTCTGCCTGTACAATCTTTTCTAGAAAACCTCCAATGATGGAACACCCACAACTTCTGGAAATAAGCTAGTACACTGATTAATTGTTCTCACTGTCAAGAAATTTCTCCTTAATTCTAGGTTGGGTCTCTCTTTAATGATCTTACATCCATCGCTTCTTGTCCTGCCCTCGGGTGCTTTGGAGAACTGACAGCTCCTTGAATAATTGAAAGTCTGCTATCTTCCATTAGTTTTTTTTTCTTTTTCTAGGTACTAATTAGTTTCTACTGAGCCTAGAAAGAGACACATAGGAAGAGCTGTTTACATTAGAAAAACTGCTTTTCAACTCTAATGGGAATGGACTAGTGGCAACTCATGTCTTATGTTTCTGTCTCATGCCCACCTGCAGGTTAGATTATACAAGAGCCATTTCTGTTCTCTCCTTTCCCACTACCTGCCTTGTTCACTTCCTCCCTGACAGCCCAGGTAATTAATGGCAAGGCAGAATGGAGGAATCATTAAAAGAGAGTACAGAAATGCTTGCCAAATGCCTTCCTCAAAGCCTCTTTTCCTCCCCAGCTTAGCTGAAGGATGATCAAGAGGTTTGTTCGAGCTCCATCATTATCTATCTATCTATCCATATAATAATATGACACCATCCCACTTTCTCAATCTATATGCTGGCTGAGATCCAATTTTGCACTTCAAATGAGGCAAAGCAATCCGTAACACCAACAATGCATCAGTTAAAATGTGTGCTTTATGAAATGTGTTCAGATTCAAAAATAATTGATTTTACATCCATGTTCTCCCATCTCCTTGCTTCACACACACCATACACTCACAGTTTGATGTAGGAGTGCAGATACAACCCCTGTATCTGCATATAAATTTAATGTAGACATGAAAAAGACACATTTTTAAAAAATTTTATATTTATTCAATTTTTTTTTATTCTGCCGTTATTACTTTTATAAGTAACTCAAGGCAGTGAACATATAGAATCCTCTTTTCTCTTCCTATTTTCCCCAGAAAACAACCTGTCAGGTGGGTTGGGCTGAGAAAGAGAGAGAAAATGATTGGCCCAAAATCACCCAGCTGGCCTTCATGTCTAAGGTGGGACTAGAACTCAGTCACCTGGTTTCTAGGCCAGCATCTTAACCACTACACCACATTGGCTTTCATATGATATACAGGTAGTCCTTGACTTATGGCCACAGTGGAACCCAATATTTCTGTTGATAAGTGAAACATTTTTAAAGTGAGTCTTGCTCCAATTTACAACCTTTCTTGCCACATGTGTGAAGTGAATCACTGCAGTTGTTAGGTTAGTAACACCGTTGTTCAGTAAATCGGGCTTCCCCAGAGTTTGCTCGTCAGAAGGTTGCAAAAGGGGATCCCATGACCCCGGGAACACTGCAACGGTCATAAATATGAGTCAGTTGCCAAGTATCTGAATTTTGAGCACATGACCTTCGGGATGCTGCAACTGTCATCATCTTCATTTAATGACCCATAATCCCTTGCGGGGTGGAGTCTGGGCAACTGAATGGAGTTAGCAGAGTGTTTTAATGGCTGGATGCCCTTCCTGCCACCAGTGTGGAGTTTTGGTCAGCAGATATATTCTCAGAGAGAGAAATGTCTGCCTCTACCTAGGATTGAACTCCAAGCCTCTTAATTGTGAGGCGAGAGCTCCAGCCTTAGGCCACCGCACACTCTATGCTGCAACAGCCATAAGCGTGGAAAAACAGTGTGAACTAGTTGCCAAGCATCTGAATGTTGATGACATAATCATGGGGATTTTGGTAAGGTCACAACTGTGAAAAAGTCAGTTTTTTCTATGCCATTGTAACTTTGAACAGTCACTAAATGAACTATTGTAAGTCGAGGACTACCTGTCATGGTCCATACACCACAGAAACAGACTCTGTTTCATAGAGCACCCAGGGAGCATTTATCAGAGATCACACACCTGTCATGTATGTCTCCAGAAAGGTATCCATTTGAAGAAACTGGATTTTGAGGGGCAAGGATATTTTAGAAATAAGAACCCATATTATGGTATGTGCCAGGACTGCAACATTTCCTATCATGTCTTATAATCAGTGTGCCTTCCCTACAGTTATTCCAACTGGGTATTATAGAACCAAAAGGAATGCTAGCTGGGTCTTCAATGTGTAATTTAGTGGTCAGACACAGCAGGTGGTAGTAGCTGGTTGACCTTCATTGCTCTCATAAAAGTAAGCTAAGTTAGATAATAGATTATTGAGAAATTCCCAAGGCCTGTTGCTTAAGAAAACAACAAAGATTGGTCCAAGGAACTGTCAGAGTCAAGGGAAACCTTTCCTTTCCTTTGACCTTTGGAAAGGAGATGTCTTGGTGTAAAGTCATTTCTAAGACATAGGTTGCATTCATTGAAGATTTTAAACCAAGGATTATTAAATATTAAATCACATGCCACACAAGTACTAGATTCATGCTGATTTCAACTGTTCAGCTTTTTGGTTCATTTTGCACCCCTGTATTTCTAAACCATGGTGTATATCTGATCATGTAGGGAGTCAACATATTTTTCAATTTTGGGGTCAGAGGGATCCCCCAGCCTCCTTCCAGAATCTATTACTCAGAGTTAGTCTACAAATTGAAGAAAATACCACACTTCTATTAAATAAAAGAACTCTAGAGTACTATCGTGACTTTTAGACTGAATTCAATAAACTTTGGGGGGAGAGGAATGGATCTGGATATGTTATGGCTTAGCATGCAAGGGAAATCCACTCATTATCTTAATATATTAGGTGGATCCATCTATTTTATAAAGCCATGATGTGCTTTATTTGTTTTAACCAAAGTATGCCACATAAATAGAGAAATTATTTTTCATTAATTTGAGTTTCAAGTTTACCCGATTGCATGAACCCAGTTAAATTATGAGAAAATATTTGAGGTCTTCTTTTTACCCTGTTGGAAATAAAACACTGACTTAACTAATATTTGGAAGGCTTCCAGAGCCTTTAAAAAAAAATCACCCTCCTTGTTTTTGCCTCCTGGGCTCACACCAGGTTGCTTTCCTTTCATCATGGATATCACTTGTAAATTATGTCACCTTGGACAGCTCCGTGATTTCCTTCTGAAAATTAATTAGGAGCTTTTCTGATAATTGGATTAATATAAAATGATACGAGAGAGAGAGAAAGCAAGAAAGGTAGAAACGCTTAGCATAAGTCAAATATAGCAGTGTTGCAGGGTTCCTGCAGGGAGTGGGGGGGGGCGAGGGTCAAGATAGTCTTCACCCTGCAGAGTCCTGACCCTTTGGAGAAAAGGGGTGGGGCTTGGAGTGTGTGGTTGTGGAGGCCATCTTGATTATTTTTGCCTCTGTGAGGATCATCTTACTTCTGGTGATAAGGAATGGTAGAAGAGACACCCAGGAATGTGATGGTGGAATATTGATGGGCTGCTCTTGGTAAAACATCTGACTCTTGACTCAGATTTGGCTGTCTAGAAATAAGTCACAGATGTGGAAAATAGTTTCTGAAGAATAACATCTAATAACAGAATAACAGAGTTGGAAGGGACCTTGTAGGTCATCTAGTCCAACCCCCTGCCCAAGCAGGAGACCCTACACCATTTCTGACAGATGGCAGTCTTTTTGAAAGCCTTCAGCAATGAAGCTTCCACAACTTCTGAAGGCAACTTCTGTTCCATTGGTTGATTGTTCTCACCATCAGAAAATTTCTCCTTATTTCCAGGTTGAATCTCTTCTTGATCAGTTTCCACCCATTGTTCCTTGTCTGGCCTTCAGGTGCCTTGGAAAATAACTTGACTCCTTCCTCTCTGTGGCAGCCCCTCAAATATTGGAAGACTGCTATCATGTCTCCCCTGGTCCTTCTCTTTACTAGACTAACCAAGCCCAGTTCCTGTAGCTGTTCATCATATGTTTGAGTCTCCAGTCCCCAAATCATCCTGGCTGCTCCTCTCTGCACTCTTTCTAGAGTCCCAACATCTTTTTTATAGTGTGGTAACCAAAACTGGATGCAGTATTCTAGATGTGGTCTTCCTTAGTCCTTGGGAAAAGTATATTTTCCTGGAGTTCCCTGGAGCAGCACTTCAAATAGCAGAGAAATGGAACATGGGAAATTATTTCTGACTAATGCCAGGCTAAACTGCAGCCATGCTGATAAAAAATGTCTTTTGCCTGTGAAAAAAATTAGATTTTCTTCTATCATTTCACCTCTTATCTCTATGCTAAGCTTTTCTAGATCTTTCAACTGTTCCTTGGTTTGGAGACCCCATAATTTTTGGGTAGCCATCCATTGGATTTGCTCAAGTTTTGAATGATGGTATCCAAAACTGAACAGAGTTTTCCAAATGGGATCAGGCCAGGACAAAGTAGACCGTGGCAACAACTTCCTGGTCTCTGGATACTAAGTCCCTATTGTAGAAAGTTAGCACCCACCCCTCTTAGAAGAATGAAATATTTTAAGAAATATTAAAAAGGCAGAATATTATATTTCCCTAAAGGAGAAACATGTTTCCAAAGACAGAAACTCAGAGCCTCATCTCCCTACCCCCAAGCAGATACTAAGCTGAGGCCATCTTTTAGAAAGGCAGATTTGGTAATCCATTACTCCCAGCACCTCTGATTAGTTCTCAGCCCCTTCATTGCACCAGCACACTTCAACCAAACTTGACTTCAGGACAAACAAGATCCCTGCATAGCCCCATGGGAGTCTGACAGCAACCAATAGAATACATACCCTTGCCATAGGTACAGGAAGCTCAAGGACTAAGAGAGCCCAAGAGAGGATATAAATACCTCTCACTCTCCTCTCCATCTGTTCAGCTGCCCAGGACTTCAAACCTATGTGGTCCTCTTCACCAATAAACCATCTTTCCAATCAGCCTCCATGTTTCCAGTGTCTTTCTCCCTACTTGGAACTGAATCAGATGGATATTTCTTCCAACATTATTAAGGCACCACGAGAGAGCATTTGTTTGTTTTAGAGAAACAACACCCCCTCCCCCCAAAAAAGTCAAGATCATACCTTTTTTATATTAAAGTCAGGAATGTTAACCTGAGAAAGTTACACATTTCACACCAGAATTAAAAGCAGGTGGTGACACCTTCATCACCCAGCTCCTGATACAAGGACACTCATGCTGAGGTAGGACAGGCATCCTTTAGATTAAAGAGGTATTTCCCCCACTTAGAAGGAGTGTTGCCTGAACAGTTAATGGAAAGCTGGAGAGATTACAGAACTTAGCATTCAGCATATGGTTTTGTCTGAAGTCTGATTTGCACTTTATTAAAAGTAGCACCAGCAGACAGTTCCATAGTGGCAAACAGCTGAGCTAAACTGAACATTTCCATACACAGTGGTGGATCTGGGGACTAATTAAATCTCCTGCCTTTCTCTCACACAGTTCTCAGTCATGGAACATCAATTACCAAACATTGTGTCAGAAAAGTGGAATAACATCTCCTGCACATTCAACAGGCAGCAGCTAGAACCAGCTCTGCTGGTTCTATCTGTCCCCCATCCCAGCCCTGAATTATTTCTAAAGACTATAATTTGCTTGCACAGAGAGTACAGACAGGTGGCATGCAGAGCCATTTGTGCCAGCACGCGAGCTGCAGGCAAACTTACCTCACTGAGCATGTGCGTGCCTCACAGCTGATTTTCGGTGGGTTTCAGGCCTTTTCTGCCTCCCAAATGCTTGAGGAAGGTTTCTGCAGGCTTTGCAGGCTGAAAACTAACCCTGTTTCACCAGTTCCTGTTCTTCCGAAAATACCGGAAGTGATGAAACGGGACTAGATTTTGGCCTGCAAAGACTGCAGGAGCCTTCCTCAAGCCTTTGGGAGGCCGAAAAATCAGCTGTGAGGTGCTGTGCAGGTAAGGGGACAGCAGGGGTGAATGGGTGGGGATTGCGCATGCATGAGTAGGGGGCATAGGGGGTGCCATTGCCTTCTGTGTGCTGGCACATGAGCGCGAGCGTGCAAACGCGCACAAAATTTTTGGCACAGGAATCCAAAAAGGTTAGCTATCACTGATCTATGTCATCAAGGTCACCTGAGTGGTGCCAATGGATGTGAAGTCTTCGTGGAACTGTTGAAAGGACTGTGTTGTAGATTGGAGATAGATAATGTCGCATCCCTCCTCCTCTGTTGAGAGAAGGCCATTCAATTTTGACATAGATGGCCTCTTTGACCCCTCTTTCAAATCAGCAGTCCTCTCTGTCCAAAATGTGGACTTTGAAGAAAAACCAGAAAGTCCAGTTGCCTCTTAAAAAAGCACCTTTGGGACAACCACGATGACTGAGAATCTCCATAGACACCTATCTAGGAACAGGGGTGGGAGGCAAATATTTTTACTACCGGTTCTGTGGGTATAGCAAGGTGGACGTGGCTAGGTGGGCATGGCCATGTGACTGGGTGGGCACGGCTTCTTCTTTTTTTGCAGCTCCCCTCCGCGCTCTGGGGTTTTTTTGCCTCCTGGGCCTCAGGGAAGCCTCCTGGGCGAATCAGTAAGACAGTGAGAGTGATCCCGGCATAGCTGATCATCAGAATATCTGATCATTGGGAGAAAAAAAAAAAGAAATACCGGTTTGGCTGAACTGGTAGCAGTTTTTTTACTACTGGTTTGGCTGAATTGTAACATTTTTTACTATCGGTCGAACCAGCCTGAACCAGTAGAATACCACCACTGGCTAGGAAGGTTACAAATAGTGGTTGCAAAACCCTGGAGACACTGCAATTGTCATTAATACATGCCAGTTGTCAAGCGCCCAAACTTTGATCATGTGACTGTGGGGATGCTACAATGGTCATAAGTGCCAAAACATAGCTACCAGTTTTAAGTCCCATTTTTCAAAGCGTTTGTAACTTTGAATAGTCACTAAACAAAAGGTAGTAAGTCGAGGGTTACAAGTATGCTCCGATTTTATAGCTGATTATTTTGTCAATAACAATAGTGCATGCTCCTTTTGTAGTGATTTTTTATTTAATTTTGCTATATATGTATACTCGTGCAATAGTTTAGAAGAACATCTGTATGCATTCTTCTAGTATTTCCTTGTTCCACATTCTACCTTCTGCTTCTGTATTCTGTTCAGGTGCTTTTTCAGGAAAAAAAAATCAAGCAAACAAACAACAAGCTCTGAGTTGTTTAGTGTCATTTTATTTACAAAAGATAGAACTTTGTTGTCATTACATTAACCATCTGTCAAGCAAGATCATAACCAGCAGCTTCTACCTCAACCCAAAAAGTCACTGCCAAGGTTCATTTTATATACTGTACAGTCATCCACTAACCCAATCAGCATTCCTTGACATTAGATCTAGCAGCAACCAATCACACTAACAGGGTCAGGAGTTCCCTGTTTCCAAAGCTACTAATATTCCATAGCCTCTTGCATTGGGAAACTATTGATAAGAATCCAATTGCTTTCTGTTTGGAGGATTGATTTCCAGCATGAAAGATCAGGTCCACACATGAAGGTTCCATGAAACTATTTATTGCTAATCATGCTCTATGCTCTGGATTCATCTCAACTAATGGTTAGCACCTGCTTGTAGTTAGATCAGGATCAGAGGAAGTCAAGGGAGGTTTGACTTAGTTTATTTGTGGCTATGTAGGGATTCTAGGCTGATCCCTTTTTTAACTCTGCCCCTGGGTTCCGTCATTCCTTCTCCTATAATTGACTTCCAGAAAACTGCCAGGTCATCCCAGAAAACCGGCGGCTCAGCATGGTCTCAGTTTGGAATGGAACCTCTAGAGCAATGTCTTTCAACCTCAATTCTGGGTGGACTTCAATTCCGCATGCTGTCTAGGGAACTCTGGGAGTTGAAGTCCATCCATTTTAAAAGGGCTACGGTTGAGAAACACTTCTGTAGAGTTCTCCAGAATAATCAATTTCCAAAATGTTAGACTGAGCACATCACTAATCTCTAGGCTAGTCACCACCTCAAGAGCTCTCTTTCTGATACGCTCAGGTATGTTGCATTTGCATGCTTGAGATTTCCAGAAACAAAAAACAGTATCGTGGATGAAGGAATACGATAAATCACACTTTACAGTTGGTGGTCACAGAAATGGCAATTCGTATAAAGGCTCGGAAATGTTACAGTGGTTGACATTTGAGATACATGATAAAATATACAGTAATAGTACAAATACATCATAATAGAATCTCACTCGACTTAAGAGCCTTTGGGCACGCTGGCTTGGAATTTGAAGATGAATTATTCCACATATCTGGAGGGCACTAGACTGAGAAAGTTGAGGTAGCATCTGGTCTCATGTTATGCATGCCTTGCCTATCAACACCCTCGTATACAGCTATCTCTCTCACTTCCTCCCAGACATTCAGAAGAGAATTCACACCCCTATGAGCAAAATTGGAAAAGGAGAATGAAATTCTCACATCTGATCCACTGGATGATGGTTACTCGTGAAAACCTTATTTAAAAGCTAAAATGGCTTTCTCCGAGAAGCTCTTTCCTGTTTCCATGCATTTCCAAACCTCTTAAGAATTAATTTGCTCTAAGAACTAAATCTACTGAGGCAAACCATTGTTTTTACAACAGGAGGATGCTCGACACCATTAAAGGAGGACAAAAGTGGAAAATTAAGATATGCTGCCATATCTGTCCCCTTTGACAAGTTCAAGGAACATTCAGATTAGGAAGAGGAGATAGGATGTTTAACCATTTCTCCCTCCGTTAGAAGAGAGAGAGATGAACCCCATTTACACATTTAGATAAACCACACATAGAGATAAATCATATTTACACACAGTTCAATGAAACAGCTGATAAGGAAACGGAAAAAAGTAGAACACATCCTCTCCAGCTACCAACACCAGATAAGCAGGGATTAATCCCAAGCAAATAATCAAATAAAAAATAATAACCTATTCAAGGAATGACCAAGAATAAAACCGCACTCTCATCAATACAGGCAGGGCAAGATACTGTATACAAACAGGGAGCAAATGCCATACTCTGTCCCCGCTGATGATGTTACCAGGTTGGGTCATGAAACATCTGCAAACAAACAACCAAGCTCAGAGAGCACCAAGGACTCTTTTTTCCTGCCTGTTTCCTCCAAAATAGTCCCAAGAGTTTACACTTTATGATAAAAAATGAAGATCATGAATAAATTCTGAATTACACCAAAAGTTGGATAGCAGAGAATAATTTAGAGACCTGAAATGCACTGCAATACATAAGCAATCCCTTCCTTGCTTATCTGAAGCTGGACATGCATCTGATTCTGAATCCATGGATCATAGCCCTTTCAAGACAGGGCTGCTGGAAGATTATCCTCTATCCAGTCTAGTTTCACTTTCCAGATAACAAGTACTAAAGGGCCTGAGCAACAGATTGAGCCAGATGACAAGGGAAAAGAAGTCCATCTGTTCATTCAACCACTTAAGATGTCTTCTGGAAGCAGCCAGTTCCTGCAACAGATAACTCTCATTTGGATTTGTTTTGCTTACAGTTAATTCTCTATTCTTTTGTCCTTAATTATCTTTAATTAATGATCTGCATTTCAATTAATCTTCCCATTAGTACAAAACTGTAGCAGTAAATAGAAAAAAAAAATGGGGGAGCCAAACGCTAGAAATAGATTCAAATTATGCTTGCAAGCTCAACCACTTCTCTTCTGGCTTGGTGTCCACAATCTGAGGCATCAACCCTATTTTTATTATACAGCCACACCTGAGTTCAACAGCACTGACTCCTGCAATGGAGTAACTCCCATTTTGGAAGAGTTAAAGAAAGGAAAAATCTCTCTTGGTCCAAACATGACTCCTGGAGACCAAAAATACATCCCAGATGCTATCTTGATGCTGAGAGTGAACCAGCTCAAATGCCCATATACAGGGGTGGGATTCTTCTGGTTTGAACCGGTTTGGGTGAACCCCTAGCTTTGATGATCAGCTGGCTCCAAACCGGTTTGATCCAACAATCATGTGGGCTCGCCTGCTCACCCCTGCGGTGTACTCACCTAGATCTGCTCAGCTGATTTGCGTAGCCAAGCGGATTGCCACGCCTCAGCTGTGTTACTTCCCTGAAGTATCATTGAAGGTAAGTGATTGTGATAGCTGTGCACACATGTGTGCGCAAAGTGCACAATGAGTGAACTGGTTGTTACACCGGGAGAATCCCATCCCTGCCCATATACATCATCAAGACTATTATGCTTCTTTTTCACCCGTGGTCCTTCGCAGATAAACAACTGCAGTGGTCCAACCTCAAGAAATAACAGAATAGCAGAACAGAATAATAGAATTGGAAGAGACCTTGAAGCTCTACTGGGCCAACACCTACAGCATTTCAGACACATAGCTATTCAATCTCTGATGAGCTACTACAGCACACCAATAACCACAAAATGGAATCATGCCCAAGACAGCAGAGGTTGCAGTACTTTCAAAAGAAAACACCCCAAAAGTTTGACTACTTACCTGTCGGAGCCCTTTAAAGAACTTCTTCCGTTTCCTGAGATGTTGACAGAGGCTGAGGTCATTCTCCCGATCTGAATTGTAGTGGTGATGGTAATGGTGGAAGTGGTGATAGTGCAACCGGCTCTTTTTTAGGCGGTGGGGCAACCCATTAGCAAGCACTTCCCGTTTCTTCTTTGCTAAGGGATCTCGATGCTTGTTTCCTAGGTCAGGTGGCTTCACTGCGACATCCTTCTGTTTATAACAAGGAAGGAGGAGGAGGAGGAGGAGGAGGAGGAGGAGGAGGAGGAGGAGGAGGAAGAAGAAGAAGAAGAAGAAGAAGAAGAAGAAGAAGAAGAAGAAGAAGAAGAAGAAGAAGAAGAAGAAGAAGAAGAAGAAGAAGAAGAAGAAGAAGAAGAAGAAGAAGAAGAAGAAGAAGAAGAAGAAGAAGAAAAAAAAATGGTCATATTTTGGGGAAAATCTTTTCACATAATGACTGGAAGTCCCAAGGTGCTTTTTCAGGAGGCAACTGGGCTGTCTTTGTTTTTTCATTTGAAGACGTTTCACTTCTCATCCAAGAAGCTTCTTCAGCTCTGACAGGATATTGGGCTCCTTCAGAGCTGAAAAAGCTTCTTGGATGAGAAGGAAAATGTCTTCAAAAGAAAAAAAAACCAAGGAAGCCCAGTTGCCTCCTGAAAAAGCTCCTTTGGGACAACCATGGCTTGGATGACTGAGAATCTCTACAGACTCAGAAAGACTGGAAGTGCCACTTTGTGGAATTCAATGAAACAGTGTGAGGCTCTGTTTTTAATGCCTTATAAAAATCCAACTGAGTTGGAATGTCTCTGGGTGTCTATGGGGACAGTGACCCATAGAGCAGGCACTGAAAGCACAATCCATGATGGTGCAGTGGTTAGAATGCAGTACTGCAGGCTACTTCTGTTGACTCTCGGCTGCCTGCAGTTTGATTCTCATCGGCTCAAGGTTGACTCACCCTTCCATCCTTCCAGGGTAGGTAAAAGGAGGACTCAGATTGTTCGGGGCAATATGTTCTGTAAGACCACTTAGAGAGGGCTGTAAAGCACTGTGGTGTATAAATGTAAGTGCTATTGCTATCCCTAAGATGACATTTCCTGATGGAAAGATATTGGGCCATACCAACCCTGTTGGTTCCAGTAGGGCAAGCAGAAACTAGCAGGCAGATGGTCCTGCAAGTATCCTGATCCCATGTAATGTAAATGGCAAACGCAAGAAATCAGGAAGCATGGAGGATTGAATGACTACAGGTTGATTGCATGCCAACACTCTCTACAAGAATCTGAACTACTAACAGTCAAGGCAAATTGGCAGTGGATAAGAATCTGCAAATGTAAAGTGGGCTGGATTTAAATATCTTGTGGGCCTAAAGGGACTCAACACTGATGATGCACTTGACCTCTCCCTTGGGCCTCAGCCTGTTCATCTCCTACATCAGGACTCTAGAGGTGACAGCAATCATCTTGAATTGCACCTGAAACTCATTTGGAGTCACAAGTGCCATGTTGGGATAACAGAAAGCACCCAAAACTAACTGCACCAATGCGTTCTGAACCAGATGCAGTTCTTGAACGCTCTTAAAGGGCAGCCTTATATGCTGTATATCCCATTAAAGTAATCCAGCCAGGAGATGATTCAGACATGAATTTCTCTGAATATGGTTTCCCAATCCAAACACAGGCACAATTAGTGCACAGGGCAACCTGTACGAAAGGCCCTCGTAACCATGGATGTCATTCTTTCTTCAAACCTGTGGAATAGGATGAGAGGTGTTGCATCTTGATAATGTTTGAAAAAAAGGCATCACATTTTGTTCAACTCGAATGTATCTGAGTCTAAGTTAGATGGATCACTCAATGCTCTGGCTCAGTGACTGTGTTCGTGTGACATGCTTAACCAGGTGAAAGATGATTTGCACAAACTGCTTTATTTCACACGCTTAGCTGAAGTGCTCTGGGTTTTCACTGCTTAGAATGTTGTGAGAACCCAATCTGTTTAGTGAATGATTTTGAATATTGGCCAAATTTAATGTATTGTTTAAAAGTGGAAAATAGGTTCATTGAGCATGATATGCAAACTCAGCCCTCTTGAGTCATTAGACAGAAGCATGAAATCTGGACATTTAAATTTATCTTTAGAGGAATTGCCATGGCTAAGTGAAAGAAAAAACATACTTTTCATACAGAAAATGCTAAAAATCAATGCTGAACAGACAGATATCTGTCTCTGTCTCTGTCTCTCTATATGTCTGTCTGCCTGTCTGTCTATTATATCTACCTGTCAGCGTTCCAAAAAATCTCAACTCCAACAAATAATTCCAAGACAGACATCTTCTCCAAGGTTCCTTTTATTAGAGTAGTACACTGGCACATCTGGGAAATCCCGAATGTGAAAGTTCCGAATTTCCTTGCAATAAATAAAAAATTACAAATCCACCCCCTGTACTCATCATTGCATCACATGCCCCAATCACCATCTGTCCCAACTTGGGACATCCCCTCAATCAGGTGCAGAATTAACATGATCTTGACTTAACAGAAGAATGCTATTATGCCTAACTCCATACGCTCCAAGAAATTCCCCCCTCCCATTTTCCCAGGGTCAAGAATATGGCAGTTGTGGAAGCGTCTGGTGCTAATATGGATACCAAAGCTGACACTACCTATTTTCCTATTTATCATACACACTCTTCTGTGTGTGTGTGTGTGTGTGTGTGTGTGTGTCTATGCCTGCCTGCCTGCCTGCCTGCCTGCCTGCCTGCCTGCCTGCCTGCCTATCTATCTATCTATCTATCTATCTATCTATCTATCTATCTATCTATCTATCTATCTATCTATCTCTATGGCATACTGCTGCTTACAGTAGATTCCTATGTCTTAGTTTAAGTCACACACATTAGTCCTTAAGTTACGAACATTCATTTAGCAACCATTCAAAGTTACAACAGCACTGAACAAAGTGACTTACGACCAGTCACTGCACTTATGAATACTGCAGCATCCCTGCAGTGCTGTCATCCAATCGCAATTTGAGTGCTTGGCAAACTGGCATGCATGTATAACTCTTGCAGCATTCCAGAGTCATGCCAACACCATTTGTGACTTTCCAATAAACAAGGCAATAGATGGTAACTTCCTATGTTTCTATTTGTTCTTCAACAAGCGGCATTAATTTACCACCAAAGGCAAATGTTTTCAATTGAATGATGTGCATGTATCAGATTGGAATCGGTCTCTTCCTCCATTCATTTCATAGCAAAAGTTTCTAAAACCCCATGCAGGCATTCAGCAGAAGAGAAGGGAAGCACCACGATCAATAGAGAGATGATTACAGAGTGAATAGAGGATTAAACATTAGATTTATCCTCATGGTGGACTGAATTAAATGTTGTCTGATAACCTACAAGATGCACTGCCAATACCTGTAATTCACAATCTATGCTTTCAGCAGTTACTTAACCAGGAGAAGGATATAAAGGCTGTTTAAGCAGAACAGTTCAGCAGGGAGGGGGGTGATATCTTTTGCATGATGGAAGACACTGATAAGAGGGGGTGGGAGACTTTCTTTCCGCATCGACTAAACCGCTCAGGATTTGTATCTGCGGTAATAGGAAAGATAAGAACCTGTTAAGAATAGTGGGAGAGCTAATGAGAGTTTTAGACGTGAAAAAGATATGCATGGATTTCAATGGCCATTGATGTATAAGAATTGGCATAACAGTCTCCGCTGCACTGTCCATGTAGCAGTGAATTAAGGTTGTTAGCACCTGACTTTGGAGGGAGGTGCACAACTATGCAATCCCTTTTCCGTGGAGTCCATGGTGCATTCTAAGCTTGGTTGTTTTCTTGCAGACATTTCATTATCCAACTGGGTAGCATCCTCAGTGCTAGAAAGAAGTGGGGTTATTACCCAACTAGGTAACAGTATCAGTGCTAGAATGGGGTGGTTTAATCCAGAGGTGGTATTCAGCAGGTTCTGACCAGTTCTGGAGAGCCGGTAGCAGAAATTTTGAGTAGTTCGGAGAACCGGTAGCAGAAATTTTGAGTAGTTTGGAATCCCACCCTGACTGGTCCCGCCCCCATCTATTCTCTGCCTCCTGAGTCCCAGATGATCAGCTGGGTCTTCTTTTGTTACCCTGCACAGGAGAAGGGAGCTGGAAAGCAGGTGAGTGGGGTGGGGAGGGGGGATTTTGCAGTAATCTTCCCCCTGGAGTGAGAGGGAATGGGGATTTTGCAGTATTCTTCCTTTGCCACGCCCACCAAGCCAAGCCCACCAAACCAAGCCAAGCCACACACACCAAGCCACGCCCATAGAACCGGTAGTGAAAATATTTGAATACCACCACTGGTTTAATCCCATTCCCTTCAAGTACTGATGATGTTACCTTGTTTGGTAATGAAATGTCTACAAGATAACTGTTAGGGATAACATTGTTTACCCTAACTGGTTTAGGTAAAATAATAAATATGTTATCATGGTTTATTAGTTAAA
>BHEV01007073.1:0-14698 GCA_004319985.1 Emydocephalus ijimae | reverse complement strand
TATATATATATATATATATATATATATATATATATAAAACACACTGCACTTTATTTAGTTGTCCAAGGCTCTTGTTATGACTCTCTTCTCTACCAGCTTCAAAGCCAAACCTCAAGTGTTGAAATATTGATAAGAGTCCAGGAGAACACCTGTAATAATATTTTACTATGCTCTCCCTCTATCTTATCACATTAAAATGTCCTTGAGAAGGAGTCTTTTCACAGTTCTCTCCACTTCAAATAAAATATTTTCAAGCCTCTAGTTGGCAGTGTTACAAAGTTTCTTAATACTCTTTCCCCCCCAGCCAGAAAAAAAGGATAATTTATACAAAAAAAAAAAATAGCCAAAGGGAGCCTCTATTCGAAAAGAAAATTAAATAATCAAAAGGAGCATAAAAATATATGTAAGAGAAAATTCAATCCGGTTACCTACAAAGTCACACTAAAGTCCCCCCAAAAAAGTAAGAAAAAGAAAAAAAAACCCAAGCCTCAATTTGACATCACTTTAAAAAACGCCTTCATACAGTTGGCAGTGTTACAAAGTTTCTTAATACTCTTTCCCCCCCCAGCCAGAAAAAAAGATAATTTATGCAAAAAAAAAAATAGCCAAAGGGAGTCTCTATTCTAAAAGAAAATTAAATAATCAAAAGGAGCATAAAAATATATGTAAGAGAAAATTCAATCCGGTTACCTACAAAGTCACACTAAAGTCCCTCCAAAAAAGTAAGAAAAAGAAAAAAAAATCCAAGCCTCAATTTGACATCACTTTAAAAAACGCCGTTCATACAGTTTTTGTCAAATAAAAAAATCTCACAGTTTCTTCTGTATTCAGGGTGCCCTTTCAAATCTCAGCGAATTTACAACAAAAAAGAAGTTTCTCACCCAGCCGACACACTTTCACTTCCAGCCACTTTCTTTCCGGAGCTGTCCCGACTTCAGCAGCTATGGAGGCTGCCTCTCCGCCGCCAGCAAAAGGGCTTCTCCCGGATCAAACCAGAGATTTTGCGATATCCCTGGGATCCTGGGACTTGCCCTTCACGATCACCATCTCTACAGGACGGTTTAGGTCCGTTGGGACCGACCAGGGGCGAAAATATCGGCTGCGATCTCAGAGCCCCGAGATCGCAGCTGTATCGCCGAAACGAAGCTCTGCCTTCCATGATTCCTGATTCTTAATGAATGTACCTTTATGTATACTGAGAGTATTTACACCGACAAATTCCTTGTGTGTCCAATCACACTTGGCCAATAAAGTATTCTATTCTATTCTATCTATTCTAAAATCCTAACAGACAGGAAGTGGTATTTGCTGGTTCTCTGAACTACTCAAAATTTCTGCTACTGATTCTCCAGAACTGGTCAGAACCTGCTGAATATCACCTCTGCCATTGCTGTCATCTGTGCTTGCCTAGAATTCTGCAGCTTCCATACAGTAAATTAACTCTGAGCTCTCAGGGAGCCTTTGATACAACCCTTCTTTTTAAATCCCAGAAGCAATACAGTTTGTAATTGTGGTCCCTCCTTTTCATCATTTTGCCGTGTTTGTCTCCTTTCCTATGTTGTTTCCCATAGTTTCAAAATTTAAACTTTTATCTTCTAGAGACCAATGTGAAAACCAGAAACTTCCCATTTCAGATTGGTCTTCAATAGCAATATTTCACTGATTGACATCTCAAGGCCTCAGGAGGCAACAGGACACAGGGTTCAACAAGTTGTATTGCAGAGAATATTGGTTCATTCTCTTGAATAAAATCATCAACTGAAGACATGACACAGAGCTTGTAGGGAAACTCCATCTTCTGTCATTAGCACTGATGGTGAAGTCTCATATGCCCATTAGTCTTATTAATGGGAACTAAGACAATGGCCTTTTTTGACCATGGGACAAATATTCAGCATTGTTGACCTCTTTCATGGACGGTTGCTTCAGTATTGATTTCCTATAGCCTTTTTGATATGCAACATAACATAGTACAACTAAGATAGCATGACAAATTGGGGTGTATGCAACAGGAAAGGAAAATTATGTTTCTTTACAACAGGGAAAGATTTTGTGGAACAGACAACTGTTTCATTTGAAAAAGTATATGTTGTGTCCGCAAACAGACGCNCGAGGTACATGCAGAAACGGTCTGAGAATGATTCCCAGTCCTCGATGGCGGGGTTGAAGGGGGCGGGCGGTGCGATTTTCGCCATTTTGGTGCTGAAACTGGCTCTTGATGGACACGGGGTTCGGTTCAGGGTCGGGATCCCATCCTCGTCGCCAGTGTTGTGTCCGCAAACAGACGTCAGGAGTCGGTGACTTCGTTTCAAGCTCTTTATTTTAACATCGTGAACCGAACCAGCGAAAAGGAAAAGCCCGCGGCTTTTATTCCTTTTTTTTGCGGCGGCCGCGACCAATGGCAACGATCCAAATCTCCCGCTCTTGGATTGAACCAATCGCGGGAGATTTCAAACGGGCCAATCGGTGCGGCTCGCCTGGCCAATCAGAAATCCCCGCGCTTTAGCCAATCAAAACGCGGGGATTTCAAGTATGTAGATTAAGGACAGAACAGTATACACTGATAGATTTGACTAATAGTAAATCAGATAGCCCAGAAATGTCTATCTCAGTTTTCTAATGACTCAGAAGGAAGTTCTTCCTGTCTTAATGCCTAACATTTTTGAACTACAGATCCCTAGATCTGGACCTTTTACCTATGTTTTCTCCTTAGGTTACTAATCTTCCATGACTTAAATTGGGATATGTAACTCAATATGAATTTTTCTGCTTAAGTAACCTTCTTAATAGGGTAGCATTACTATATGAAGGAATTTATTTGTGGTTTTAAAAGTACATAGATGATTTTGCAATATTTCTAACATCCTTCCCAATTTATAGCTATTGCTATAAATAGGGAAACATTTTTTAAAATGCAAATCACTTTTCTTTCATTCTTTGAATTAATTTATCTAATGCTAGATGCTTCATACAAATTTTCCTGATGTAAATTGCACACAATTTCTACCAGCACACTTTCTTTTTCAGATGGGAAAGAGAAGGATAAAGTCCTTGTGGGAGCAAATTATTTAATAGAAACTCTGGTATTCTTTAACATCTGTATACCAAATATACAAATTCATAAATGCAAGAGAGAGAAATATCAGAGTAAAGGAGCTAGATGAACATTACTAAGTTTAATCAACATTCAGATAAGAATTATGTAAAGCATAGATTACAGATTTTAGCCATGATGGTGGCATGGGATATCAAAAGGGGCTTACATATGCATACACCATATTCACCTGCTACTGAATCATTATGGAGAGGAAATGGGTTATTTGCGCTCCCTTCCCAGTGATTCTGTATCAAAATGATGCTATTATTATCAATGGAAGCCCTTTGGAAGAAGTCTTTACTTCCTATGGTCCTGTTCCAGAATTTGCCTTCCCATTGTCATTAGTAATAAAGGAAGCAGTAATCTGTTCCTGATACAAAACAACATGCTGATTAGTAGTGGGATGAAATATGAACCTGTAGGCACTGAGACTCCACTGCAGGACACACAAGGCTCCCTGAAATCAAAATAACTCGTTTTCTTCAGCAACATATTGTTGCATTTGGCTGTTTCCTATACAGGTAGCCCTTGATTTTCCATCACAATTAGGACATACATTTCAGTTGTTGAGTAAAGCTGTCATTAAGCAAGATGTCACAGGACTGTTTCACTCAAAGGCTGCTATCCTGGCACTCTTGTCTGTGATTGCTAAGTGATGATGTGGTTGTTAAGTAGACAGAGTCTTAGGTAAGGATCGCCCACGGTGCCTCACGGGTGCGTAAGAGAGTCCCGGAAGGCCCAAGCACAAGTTGTGGGAGTGCTGAAATATGGTACAAAGCCACAGAGGCCCATGGAATTTTCATCGTCTACCTGGCCCACCAGCTCAAGCAAATCTTGACACATGGTTTTGCCTCACTGCTCACATGGTTTTGCCAGTGTAAGCAAAGTATATTTTCTCCAAGTTTTGATTTAATACATTTGAATGGGCAAATGAATAGGAGGCTCAGGTCACTAGTCAGTTTGCTATACCCAGAAATTGCTCTCAATGTTTTATATTGCTTTCAATGTTTTGTATATTGATTTATACATTAATATCTTATGAATATGGGTAACCCAAGGTGGGTTACCTGTAAAATTCAAATAAAGGGGGAAAATGACCCTAATTAACAAGAACCAAGTTTGTGCAAATTAGAGTAACAGAGTAAAATCCAGGGCAGTAGCTAAATTTAAAAGCCACCAAAAAGAAGGACAAATAATAATTCATCCTAGATGGAGCAAGGGTTTCTTCTTTAGCTGCCATTTGTATTATTTCATTTGTGAAACATAGCATTAAAATTCTTTTTGCTTTGTATGCTCAGTGCTTTGTAGCTACATCTGTTTCACCTATGGTCAAAACTCTGAGAAGTGTGTGTCTGTGTTTATAGATACATGTATGTATGGTTTCCCATTTAAATCATAGCATCAAAGTGATGCTTATGTAAATAAAATGCATTTTATTTATCTCTTCCTAAAATATATTTATTTTATATGTTTATGTCACTTGTTGGGAAAAGCTACATATTTAAAGTAAAAAGAATAACATGGACATCTGAAATTATACTTAGTTCCAGATGCTTTAACCTGCAGAAAGGATACTGTGGAAAGCAACAGCAGCCCCAGTAGGCTACATCCTACCTGTGCTGGTGTTGAGTATAAATTTCTCTGCTTCTGCTGATACCATCTGTTGCCTTCTGGTTAATTATTTTGGAGAAACCGATCCTGGATTTTTGTTCCATGATTTAATTCCAACTCTGTCCAGAAGTTTTAGTACGGATAAGTTTTACTGTAATCTGGCACATAAAGGATATTAACATTATTGCCAGATAAACATATTTGGGCAATGTTTGTCATACAAGGTGGCTAACAGAAATACTGGAAGGTGTACTGGAATCTTTTCCAATTGTTTTCATATACCCAGCCAATATCACTCCTCTATTCTGATAAATAGATGGTCTATTTGCAATAGAATATGGGACTTTGCAGGTAGAAAGGCAAATATGTACAATTGTCTGAAAGTTATAAATTTAAAGTGTTTACAAGCAGTAACCAGTTGAAATCAGTAAACAAAGGGAGAAATAGATTTTTCTCTTTCTTATACACAGGAGGAAATGGCCTGAGCCTTCAACCATTATTGGCTCATGGGGTGTGTTCATAACTGAGCTTAGTCTGACAATGGTCAGACCATTGGCATGAATGAAGCCTTGTGTCGAGCACATAGCTATGCCAAGACAGATTGTGGTGTGTGGCTACTTTCTGAAGTAGAGAAACCACATTCTACATGGTATGGCTTGGTGAGACTGCTTGGTCTGTTTAGTCAATATTGGGATCTCAGATGGGCCCTGAAAAAAACCTAAATACATACATATATACAAAAAATATATACATCAACTGATGTATTGCTTTTTCTTATTAGTTCTGAATCATTAGAAAATCTACCCCAAATATTTCAAAGTACATCCATGTAGAAAATGGAGAAGAAATTTGGATTTGATCAATTTACCACTTGTTTTCTGTAATTCTTATGATTTCCTAAAGCCTCTTAAAGGTTCAGAAGTCCATTTGTGGAGTCAATGACCATCAATTTTACTCTTAGCAAGTGTTTGTGTTTGATTAGGCCAAACATCAGAGCTAGAATCTGAGCAGAATTTTTATATTACTAAAGTTGTCCTTTTGTTTGTAGCTTTCAAGTGGACAAACTGGTGTATCATAAGGCAACAATTTTTGAACCAAGGTACCACAAATGGCCCAACTCAAAGAATGCTTCCAGAATCTGAGACTCATTACTTCCATGTAATTGAAATTTCAAGAACCACTTGTATCTGCAGTTAGGGCCATTGCAGCATTGCTGCCGTTAGCTTCAGTCTTGTAATCATGATTTCTGAATGCATTTCCTAGAAATCCATAGGCAAAGAAAGATAGGAGGGACATATCCTCATCATCTTTCCTGTCTTCATCTTGGCCCTGTGATTAGTTGGTTGGCAGATGGTTGGCCCAAAGAGTGAGTGGGAATTACTTGCTTTGGAACCAAGGTTGAATTCTTAAATCTCTTAATAACAGTGGACAGCAAGAGAAGGATGAGGGAGCAACTTGGATGCTTGCTGGTAATATAGGGCTGGTTAGAGGCTCTAGCAGTCAACAAGTGAGCTCTCCTGCTCCCTGGAGGGACAGGACCCATAGAGACACATTAGAATAGGAGTGGGATGCAGTTTTCCTTGCAGTGCCTGAGTCCCTTTGTTCCCCTTCCACCAGCAAAGTGGCAGGCAGTTCTGCAGATCAACTGAGAAGAAGGAGGAGGAGGCTACACTGGATTGAGGTCCTTAAGGGAAGGGAAATGTGTCAGATTATATTATATGTGGAAAGAATGACTCAACATGTCATGGGTTGTCCAGTGATTACTAATTCTTTCTTATCCACTGTATAAGTTAGCTGCATTCCTCCCCATCGGGGTGTCTGGCAAAAATCAGTTGCATACCTGAAAATTAATTATCAGATGATGGAACAATGAATGATCCTGCTATTATAATCAGCAAGGTCATATTCCCTGTGGTCTGCTAATCTACTGAGAGTTTCAAAAAGAATGATTGTGTTTCTGTTTGAATCATGCCATTGTATAATTTTGTTTTCTTATCTGCACATGGCTATGCCAAGCTAATTGCAGATGTTTTTTTAAAAAGCCAATAACTATTAGCAAAGGGCCATGGTGACTCATTGGGGATGTAGTACTGCAGGCTAACTCACTGCTTACTGCCAACAGTTCAATTCTGACCAGCTCAAGATTGACTCAGCCTTCCATTCTTCCAAGGTTGGTAAAATGGGGAACCAGATTGTTGGGGGCAATATGCTGACTCTGTAAACTGCTTAGAGAGGGTTGTGAAGCACTATGAAGCAATATATAAATCTAAGTGCTATTGCTATTGCTGTCTCACTGGGAAGCACTATGGTTGATAACTTCATTATATCAGAAAGCAGGCCCTTGTTTAAAGACCTGCTTTCTGACATATTGAAGGTAAGATCCAAAAGCTTGCTGATGCACTTAAAGATCTGAAAGCTTTTCTTATAGTCTGGGCAATATTGAAGGACTTGCCATGTTGCATCAGAAGTGGAGCTTTTTTTGCCCAAGGTTGTGATGACAATTTATTAACAAGGGACTTGCTGTATCACAGGTTGAATTGGAGATATTGGTAGGACATGGAAGGAGCAATATACCTGCCAAAGACCCTGAGATGTCTGAAAGAGGATACCTTTCTTATATTTCTTGACAAACAGATGCTTTGAAGCAAGACATAAATTCTACCCTAATCTTTCCAAATTCAAGGATTTAGGAATTCGGGTTTAGATTAGATAAGAGAGTGCAGAGCATGGGTGGCAGATCATTTCCAAATGAAGCACTAGAACTAAAAAAATGAAGGGAATTCTGGTGCTGTAACATCCAACTTATTTTATAGTCCAGATGAATTCAAGTGGTTGGGGATTCCTACACAGCAGACACCACATTACTATTGAGTAGGGAGAGGACCTGCAAACATTTTTAAGGAGACAATTAAAATAAACTCAATATTAAGAAGAAAGTTATACAAATCTCCCAAATTTCCTCCAATACACCCTGGGCTTAGGGTCTCCAATTGGATTATCATGTCTGCAACATATGATATTAAGTTGATGCTATACGGCAGGTCTTAATATTCAGGAGTATGGACATTTCAAGTATGCTGAGAGAGAGAGGGAATATATAGAGGGGTGTTGTATTATACAGGCATCATACATAGGGATGGCTGCTGGGGGTTCGCAAGGGTTCGGGATATCCTCTAGCTAAGATTCTGCACAGTTCAGAGAACCCCCAAATCCCACTCCTGGCTGGTCCTGCTCACCCTGCCCCTCCCCACCCCTCCCAGGAGTCCCCATGTGGCCTGTTTTGGATGCAGGTAAGTGCAGGGTGTGCACAGAGGCTTGGGGAGGGCAAAAAATGGGCCTCCCAGGAGTTTGGGAAGGCCAAAAACGGGCCCGTTTCTGGAGTCCAGGGAGGGCAAAAATGCCCCCCCCCACTGTGGTTCAGGAAGCCAACTAGGCCATGCCCACCATGGCTACGCCCACCCAGCAACCGGGCAGAGAACCTGTTGCTAAAATTTTTGAAGCCCACCCGTGATCATATATTCTGCACTGTGTTCAAACGCACAAAAATATTTGTGATAGCTGTGAACCCTGAAGGTCTACTAACACTTAAGAAAGCTTCCACTTCCATTTGAGACTTTTCTTGAAACACAGAGAGGACAAAGACAGGGAAAGTGCTTTCTTATCCTTTATCTGTAACAGGAGAATATCTTGGCCTTGTCTAGCTTCTTTTCTCTTTCTTTGAGGCAATACAACAGACAAGTTAAATGCTTGGTGCTTGAATTTTTATTCCTCTTATTGGATGTGATTCACAGTGTTAAGTTCTGCGCATGGGCGCAAGGAACGGAGACAAGACGGTGACAGTGAACTTCAACTCTTTATTATACATTCTGAACAGAGGAAAACCCTAGAGCAACAGCAGCCCTTTTATAGGCAAGCTGCTGCTCTAGTAACCAATAGGAAACGTGGAGTGTTAACTCCCTTAACCAATGATAGTGGCTCGTTAACAGCCAATCAGATTCTCCTGAACGGACCAATCCGATATCGCTATTATCGGCCAATCAGAAGTGCAGGGCTAGAACCCTGCTATTTTCTAAAGCTTTTGATAAACTTTATTTGAGTATTTGATTAGTTCACAACACCCCTTCCCCCAGGGTTCCGTTTGGGGGATGCGGTGATGTAATCTCTGAGGTAGAACTGTCTATTGGATTTACGCTGTCCCACCGGTTCTTGTCCATAAGCCTGTTTTGGTGGGGCGTTTTAGGGCAAGTCGGATGCTGGTGGTTCTTTGGTGGACGACTCGGTGCCGCTAGCGTTCTCATCGTTGTCCACTGGCCCTTGCGGGCTTGCCTCTGTTGGGTTGTTCCTCTGTGGCAAGGCCACCCCCATCCTTGATCCTTCTTCACTTGTCACGCCCAATGACTGACTTCTTTCATTCCTGCTTTCCGCCATCTCGAATTCGGTTTCTTCGACATCCCGTCCCCCATCCCGTCCCCCCTCAGTTAGGGAGTTACCGGAGTTGCAGAAACTAGGTTGTAGCCTCGAGCGAAGCTGATCAATATGGCGTTTTCATATTTTTCCATCGCAGGTTTTCACCCGGTACGACCTGGGTCCAGTGGCTTGAATAACAGTGGCCTCGATCCACAATGGTTCACCAGAAAGGTTTCTGGTGAAAACTAAGTCGCCTATCTGAAACTCGCGGCATTTTCCGCTAGATCCACAGGGTTTCTCTGGCTCGAAAGACGGGTGAAGCCGGTCGAGGTGGGAGCAGAGTTTGCGTCCCATCAATAGCCCAGCTGGAGTCTTGTTGGTGACGCTGTGCGGAGTGATGTGTTGGAGAAGGAGTATTCTATTTATCTTATCTTCAATGTCCCCATAGTCCATCTTGTGGAGGGTTTTTTTTACAAACTGTACCATGCGCTCGGCTCTTCCGTTAGCCACAGGGTGCACTGGCGAAGTTAGCGCATGACGAATATTGCGGTCCACTAAGTATTGTTCAAAAGAAAACGCGGTAAACTGGGGTCCGTTGTCGGATACCAGCACATCTGGCAGTCCATGCGTCGCGAATAATCTGTTCAACTTCTGGATGACAGACTTGGTTGTAGTACTTTTCATTTCGTGGATCTCGAGCCAGTTTGAGTAGGCATCCACTGTTAATAGGAACGTATGTCCCTTAGTAGGTCCTGCAAAGTCAATATGAATGCGGGACCACGGTCCCCGAGGTGTTTCCCATTCTGTCGGAGTTGCTTTTGGTGGGGCATTGCTAACCTTCTGGCACTTATAACAAGTCTTTACCCAGGCTTCGATTTGTTTGTCAATGCCCGGCCACCACGCGTAGCTTCGTGCAAGCGCTTTCATGCGCATGATGCCGGGGTGGCCCTCATGCAGCATCTTTAGTGCTGCTCGTTGTAACTGCTCTGGGATGACGACTCTATCCCCCCACAGGATGCAGCCCTTTTGTAAAAAAAGTTCCGTTTGTCGATTCTTGAAGGGAATGAAATCATCAGGGGTTTGATCTACTGGCCATCTTCGTTCGACCCAGCTAAGAACCCACTTTAAGATAGGATCACATTTTGTTTCGATTGCGATATCTCTAGTGGTCAGTGGCGGTGAATGCAGCATTTCAATCTGGAGCATTGTAAGGGTTGGAGCTGCGTCATCGATGGTTTCCAGAAGTGGTGCACGGCTCAATGCATCAGCGTGGGGAATGGCTTTCCCCGGGCGGTGCTGCAGCTTATAATTGTACGCAGCCAAAAACTCCGACCAGCGAGTCATTCTAGGTGATAATATATAGGGGGTTGGCTTATCTCCCGCTGTAATCCCCAGCAAAGGTTTGTGGTCAGTAACAATAGTAAAAACTCGTCCATAAACATATTCATGAAACCGTTTAACAGCAGATACAACAGCAAGAGCCTCTTTATCGATTTGACTATAGTTACATTCAGCCTTTGAAAGAGTTCTTGAAAAATAGGCAATAGGGACTTCACTCCCGTTTGGTAACACATGGCTCAAAATGGCTCCTACTCCAAAGGGTGACACGTCACATGTGATTGTTAAAGGCAAAGTCTTGTTATACTGCATTAAAACAGCATTTGAAGTTAATAGGTTTTTCACTTATCGGAACGCGTGCTCCTCTCAGTGCCCCCAAACCCAGGTTTCTTTTTTATCGAGGAGCCGATGTAGGGGCTCGGCTACGGTCACTTTGTGGGGCAGAAAGATGTTGTAAAAATTAATAAGCCCCAGGAAAGCTTGGAGATCAGTTTTGTTTCTGGGTCTTGGGGCTTTCTTTATTGCCCTTAACTTGCTACTGGTGGGGTGAATGCCTTGTTTATAGATTAGGTACCCCAGGAACTCTACTTTATCTGTACACAGTTGACATTTATTCTATTTAACTTTAAGGCCAGAGTTTTTAAATTTCTGGAGAATGAGTCTAAGACGCTCTTTTAGTATTTCTCTATTAGGGGCAGCAATTAAAACGTCATCAAAATATCGTACGACCCCTTTTATTCCCTGTAACAACCTCTCCATCAAGCTCTGAAAGATCCCTGGAGCCACGCTAACTCCGAATTGGAGTCGGTTGCACTTAAAAGCGCCTCGGTGCATAACGATCGTCTGTGCTTCTGCAGTTTTTTTATCTACAGGCAATTGTTGGTACGCCTGTGCTAAATCCAATTTAGCGAAGACCTTTCCGCCCCCCAGGGAATGGAGGAGATGTTGTACCACCGGTACTGGGTAAGCGCTCTGTTGAAGGGCGTGATTCAGGGTGGCACGGTAGTCCCCACAAATCCTTGATGATCCATCCAGTTTGATGGGTGTTACGATTGGGGTTTCTCAAGGAGCATGGGTTTCTCAAGGAGCTGTAATCCCCAGCAAAGGTTTGTGGTCAGTAACAATAGTAAAAACTCATCCATAAACATATTCATGAATATGTTGGTTCTAAAACACCGTGGGCTATTAATTTATCGAGCTGCTCGTTTAAGGGCAAAAGGGACTCGCCAAGGCTTAAGGCAGATGGGGCCCACTTCAGGGTTAAGGTTAAATGATATCAGGGTCCCCTTGTACTCGCCTAGTTTGTCTGCAAAAATGTCCTGGAATTCTTGGACGAGGGCCTCCTCCCAGTCATTGCTGCTGGTCTGGTGAATGCCGGCTACCTCAATCCCAAGTGGAGCGAACCAGTGAAGGCCTAACAAACTAGGCCGATCATGGTCGACGAGGGTCAATGGTAAGGATGCAGTACGATTTTTGAATGATACCCGGACCAGGCTTGATCCAATGACCGCAATTCGGTTTCCTTGATAGTCCTTGAGAATGATTCTTTGGGTTCTGAGGTCTTGCCGCCAGACGGCAGGGATCAAGTGTTTCAGGGTCTTCCAGGAAACCATCGAGAGGGACGATCCTGAATCAACATCCATCACGCAGGGCTGGTTCTCGATGGCGACCTTCACTTGGATTTTCTTGCATCTAATGATGATGCGTGACCAATTGTGATGGTTTGGTGTGTCTCTTCTCGTTTCGTTGAATGAGCTAGTGGTTTATTTCTGTAGGAGTGGTTGTTTCATTGGTGGTTCGAATGTTTCCGATTCACAGGACGATTTCCTGTGGGTTGGCGATAGTTGGTCCCTCTCTGAAATGCGCTGGTTCCTATCTTGCTTTGACAGACCTTTCCGATGTGGCCTCTCTTCCCACAAATATGGCAGAGCGCATTGAGGAATTTGCAGTCTGATCGTGGGTGGTTTGCCCCACAGCCTGCGCATTGATATTGCAGTCTCTGGTTACGCTAGTGGCATTGGTCTCGTTCAGACCGGAGCCGGTTAACTTCTTCCTCATCACTTTCTGATGACGATTTGAGGTCCTCATGGTGAGTTGCCGTTGCATGTCCCTCAAGGCGAGGTGAGGTTTCGCTGGCGAGTTGGCAGAGCGGGGCGTTGGTGCAGCGCATTCGGGCAGCCGACTTCCTGGTTGCCTCTGCTGCAGTAGCGTCGGCGATTGTATCTGCAAGGCTGATGTTGCCTTTTGCCATCAGCTTGCTCTGCATGTGTGGTGCATCTAATCCCAGAACTATTTGGTCTTTGAGAGCTTCTTCGAAGTCGGCGAACCCACAGAGGCCTCCCAGGTTCCAGAGATCCGCAATGAAATCTGCAATGCTTTCTCCTTTCCACTGGTCTCTCTGGTAGAATTCATGTCTTTGTACAAGCGTTGGTACGGTAGGTGCATAGTGGGCCTGTAAGAGGGGCTCNGCTCGCTTTTTTCCAGTAGTGGCATCCTTCAAGTTGTTGGTCTCCAGAAACATCTGGAATCGGTCCATGTATGAGTCCCAGTCTTCTTGTGCCAGGTTGAATGGAGCGGGTGGTATGGTGCCACCGGTCATGGTTTCCGCCGTTGATGTGCCTTCAGCCACGTGCTCTGTTTAGTGCTCTGTAGTGTTCAGTCAGCTCTGACGTCTCCGTATCCCATCCTCGTCGCCAGTGTTAAGTTCTGCGCATGGGCGCAAGGAACGGAGACGAGATGGTGAACAGTGAACTTCAACTCTTTATTATACATTCTGAACAGAGGAAAACCCTAGAGCAACAGCAGCCCTTTTTTCGGCAAGCTGCTGCTGTAGTAACCAATGGGAAACGTGGAGTGTTAACCCCCTTAACCAATGATAGTGGCTTGTTAACAGCCAATCAGATTCTCCTGAACGGACCAATCCGATATCACTATTATCAGCCAATCAGAAGTGCAGGGCTAGAACCCTGCTATTTTCTAAAGCTTTTGATAAACTTTATTTGAGGATTTTATTAGTTCACAACACACAAAATAATATCTTTATCATCCAAGACCAATTTCCCCTACTTTGAATCCTAGAAGATTGTTTCAACTTTTTTCCACATTGCAGAATTTTGTTTTAAACTTTTTCTGTGGCTTATGATCACATGATCAAGGAGGAAAACTCAGGAAATACTTTAAACTTTCTGTAATAAAATGTACATAGAAATGTCAGTGTTTTGTTATTTGATCCAGTATGTCTGATTATAAACTGAAGCTGCTGTTTCAGCATGGGGCTGTAGCTGTTTTGCTAAGTGTTTTGCTAGGTTTTGTAGTGGTGCTCCTCTGGATCTGACTATGGGTCTGAGAGTTATGCCTTCTTTGTGTTTTTTGGGGAGGCCATATAGTTTGGAGCATCTGGAAGATTTTTCTCTTGGGATGATCGTCTGTTGGATCTTTTTGCTCATGTGGCTAATTATAATTTTCTTCTTGGTTAATTTTTCCAGATATGTGGTTGGGTCCGTGTTTATAGGTTTGCATGTGGAGTCTTGGAGTAGGTCTGTCAATTTTGTTTCGAAGTCTTTTCTGTCCATTACTACTGTGGCATTCCCTTTGTCTGATGGAAGCATGATTATGTTGCTATCCTTTTTTAGGGTTTGCAGCGTTTTTAGTTCTTCTTTGTGCAAGTTGCTTTTGGGTGGTTTGCTTGTGCATAGGATGTTCATAACTTGGTGTCTTATTCTATCACCACTGCAAAACCTAGCTAAACACTTAGCAAAACAGCTACAGCCCCATGCTGAAACAGCAGCTTCACATGTACAATACTCATACCACTTCTTGGAAATGATCAAAGATCTATACGTGGAACAAGAAGATCTGCTTGTAAGTTTCGATGTAGTTTCACTATTCACTCAAGTCCCGAAAAAAGAAACTCTTGAAATCATCAAAAATAAACACCAACCAGCTAAACACCTCATGGAACTAACAGAACACTGCTTAACCAGCACCTATTTCATATATAAAGAACAAAGATAAAAGCAAATTGGGCGTTGGTTCTTACCTGATACGCCTCTTCTCATTGAACTGCATAGAGCATCCAGAGAGTGGGAGGTGCTCCAGTCTCATGTCATACAGGCCGAGCTATAATTGAAGGAATGCCCTCCTCCTCCACGTGACTCCTGCGGACGTTCCCCCAGTTTTACGAAGATGAGAGGACAGCAACAATCCTCTAACGGAACTGGAAAAACAAATCTCAACAACCATAAA